>JASVEL010000720.1:0-193751 GCA_032618575.1 Nicotiana noctiflora
CTCCATAATCTTGATACAGATCTAGCGGTTCAAACAAAACTGAATTTGGAGCTCATTTTATCATTTCAATACAAATTTCGCTCGTTAAATAATTATCTCACATATCGTGTCAAAAACCCAATCATGACTTGATGAAATTAAACCAAAATTTCCAGATCAGTCTTATAATTCACGATTTAAATTCTCGAAGTCTCGAAATCAAATTTGGATCTCTAAAACTAAAAATAGACATTTGGATCATTATATTTATGCTCAAAATGGCAAAATCTTCCAAACATGACCCGTTGGACATCTGAAACACACCCGAGACCCCCGAGACCTCAACCATATATACAGACATGATCTATTACCTCATTCCAACTTGCTCGAATCATAAAATTACTATCGTTAACATCAAAATCGTCTGTTTTCAGCAAATTCAAGCTTAAGTTTAACTATAACTTTCAAAATTCTTATTCGATCAAAAACCCAACCAAACGACGTCCGAATGACCTGAAATTTTGCAGACATATCCAAAGTTACCTAACAGAGCTACTGCAACTGTCGGAATTCCATTCCGACTCCCGGATCAAAATCTCACCTACCGTTCGAATTTCGCCAAAATTCAACCATAGCCAATTCAATCCTATTTCTATACCGGACCTCCAAATTCCATTCTGACCGCTCTCCTAAGCCACAAATGACCTCCCGGAGCTGGCCGAATCATCAGAATTTGATTTCGAACTATCTAACTCACAAATCAACATCCGGTTGACTTTTCCCATCTATTCCTTCTTCTAAGAGACTATTTGTCTCAGTTTCAACCAAACTTAATCCGATTGACTCAAACTCACCAAACATACATATTGAAACATGAACAATCATATAAAGGGGTGATAACTCGCATGATGACGGGCGGGGTCATCACATATTGTAGCCTATTTATCAATTTCATTATTAGAATTATATACTTATAATTATTACCATTAATAATAATGTGGAACGTATTATTTACCAAAACCATAAATATTATAATTATTTCTCATTAACCAAATATATTACTAATCATAATTGATTTCACATTAAACAAATAAAACGATACGAGTGATTCATTAACAAGATTTCAATTTTTACAACGCCCGACATAACACAATATATATACATAAGACCGGAGTCCCACAGTTTACATGTCTACAGAGCCTCTAGGATACAAAAGGGAAATACAATACTTGCCGGTAACAAGGCTCCGGCTATACCTTACAAAACCAAAATGAAATCTAAACCGAGTGGCATGAACCACACAAGTCCCCGAGGAAGAAAGGGGCTCACCAAAACGGGCAGTGGAAGGAGAAGGATACTACTGCCGACGAGCTGAAGTGCCTGCTACTGATCCACCTACAATCATGACACGAATGTAGCGCCCCCGGCAAAAGGGACGTCAGTACACTTGAATTGTACCGGTATGTATGGACAAACTTTGTCCCAAGTAAACTCAAGCCATTAAATTACATCAACAATTAATTAAGCCAACCAACCATGTTTCCACATTTTCCTCATTTCAAATAATTCTCAACACAAAGCACTTTCTACGATCAACCAATTTAACAATAACCAATCAATCACGTAAAGCACAAGTAGTCAAACAAAGGGCAATCAGTGCCCCACAGGTTGCAAACTCTCCTGTTGTCTCCTTTCACAATTTCACATTATTGATTTTTGTATCAATTTTCAATAGCGATTTCGATCGCTTTCCATCCTTATCGCCCCTGACCACCCTTATTACCTCGGCCACCCTTATCACCCCAACCCACACCTTATTTCACCACGTTGCGGCGCGCAACACGACCCCGCCTTACAGTTGAAAACACAACAATTTCAAAAAGCAGATAAGGTACTACACACAATTTCAACAAGTTCAAATAAGCAACTTACACATTGGTTCATGTTCTCAATTTCTTCTCAATTCAATATCACAACCATGTTACAATATTTCCACAATTCAAGTGTTTCATCTCTTTCCACAATAAACCAATTCTCAAGTGTTTCGTTTGTTTTCCACAAGGTGCCATATAGGCCATCATAGTCATTATTCACAATTCTTTTGCCAAATTAAACTCTCATTTTACATCACTCATAACTCAACAACAAACTTTGAATATCCAACAACAACATCAAGAATTTCACACAATTTGTCAATTTAACACGAAACAAACAAACTTCACACATATAGGCGATTTCACAAGAATCAAAATTAGCCATACATACTTGGTGATGATTTTTCCTTCCTACTTTATGCTTACCCAAGATATCCTACTCTTGCCAACCTTGTTCTTGAAGACTCTTACTTCTACTCACTTCTTTTTACTAGAAATCAAGTTCAATAATCATGCATGAGTGTAAAAATTCTATTTTCAAAAGCTATTATATGCAAACCTCTCTTTACCCAATTAAAACTGAAAATCAAAGAAAATAGTTAGGGTTTTTACCTTGAAAAGATTGGGGAAGTTGAATCCTTGCCCTAGGATCCCTTGGAATTAAGTGGTTGGAACAATCTTTGAAGATGAAAGATTTCTCTCTCTAAAAACCCTCTCTTCTCTCTCTAATTTTTGGTAAGATGATATGATAAAATGAAGAAGAAGTGTGTTATATTAAAGAAGAGATCGGTCAAAATGTTACAAAAATCTGGGCCGGGGTCAATTATGCGGTGCACTATGCGACCGCAGAATCAACATGCGGTCCGCATAGTGACCGCAGAATTGCCCCAAATTTTATACAGTTTCTGTTAAGGAATGCGGTCACTATGCGGACCGCATGTTGATTCTGCGGTCGCAAAAGTGCACCGCAGATTTGACATGCGATCGCATATCGACCGCACGTTTGACACGATTTTTGGGAAACTCTCTGGAACGTTTTGCGGCAAGAATGCGGTCCGCATGTCCGGTTTGCGGTCGCATTCTTGACCGCATATTTGACATTTTTCGGAAAAATTAATTCTCTACATTTTTGAAACTTAAATCACTACCAGGGGTCCGAACCGCGGCGAGCAAGCTCGCCGCGAAGAATTCTACGCATTCCTAACACATCATTCGGACCATGGCACTACATCTACTAGGTTTTATGCACAAAAAAAATTTCACGGGGCCTTACATCCTCCCCCCCTTAAGATCATTCGTCCTCGAATGAGGATTTTGAAATAAATGAGTTGGTTTTGAAAGACATGATACGCAACCATCAAAATTTTGACTAACTCTTATATTTTAGAAAAATTTCGCCAGAGTTTCCTTTGTATTATGGACATATCCACCTGTCAGAGGGCCCCCGAAACACATTACCAAACAACAATACACAAATACAACACTTTTCACAACCGGTATACACTTTCTTACCTCAACGAATGCACATATTCTATCACATTGTTACAATTGCACATAAACTAGTCACTTCAATGAATTCTTACCTTATTTAACCATTTTAACACACCATGTACACTTAACAAACCATTACCAATCTACACTTACTATTAGTTGTTTATTAAACACGTAAATCTTTATAAGTCTTTCATTTATCAAGAACGGTTCAAGTGACCCAAGGTAACAACACATTTAACTCATTACAAAATGAAGGAGACTTTACTAATACTAAGAGGGAAACAACTTAGACAAGATGACAGTTACTAGGAGTAGGAGGGTCACCTAATTTCTTCTAGGCTTGATCGAACAAATGGGGGTACTTTTCCTTCATCTCTTTTTCCGCTTCCCATGTGGCCTCCTCAACTTGTTGACTTCGCCACAATACTTTAACAGAGGCAACTTCCTTATTTCTCAACTTACGGACTTGCCTATCAAGAATGGCAACTGGAACTTCTTCATATGACAAATCTTCATTAACCTCTATAGCTTCGACTGGCATGATGGTGGATGGATCTCCAATCACTTTCTTCAACATGGACACATGGAATACCGGATGCACCGATGACATCTCAGGAGGCAACTCTAGCCTATAAGCAACTTGACCAATCCTTTGAACGATCCGATATGGCCCGACATACCTAGGACTCAATTTCCCTTTCTTTCCGAATCGCATGACTCCCTTCATAGGAGATACCCTCAAGAACACCCAATCATCGACTTGAAACTCCAAATCCTTTCGGCGAACGTCTGCATAGGACTTTTGACGACTCTGTGCTGTTTTCATTCTCTCCTGAATAACCTTAACTTTTTCCATAGCTTCGTACACCATATCCGGCCCTAGCAATTCCGCTTCACCTACCTCAAACCACCCGATTGGCGATCTACATCTTCTCCCGTACAATGCCTCAAACGGGGCCATTTGAATGCTAGCATGATAGCCGTTATTGTAAGCAAATTCTATCAGTGGCAAGTGTTCATCCCAATTACCTTTAAAATCTAAGACACAAGCCCGCAACATATCTTCAAGCGTCCGAATGGTCCGCTCGGCCTGTCCATCGGTCTGTGGATGGAAAGCTGTGCTGAGATTCACCCGAGTTCCCAAACCTTGCTGAAACTTCTTCCAAAAGTTAGCGGTGAACTGAGCCCCGCGATCTGAGATGATAGAAAGTGGAGTGCCACGAAGCCTTACTATCTCTTTGATGTACAATCTTGCATATTGCTCCGCAGTATCAGTGGACTTGACAGGCAGGAAGTGAGCTGATTTGGTGAGTCGATCCACTATCACCCATATTGAGTCGAACTTACGCTGAGTGCGAGGTAACCCCACCACGAAATCCATATCGATCATCTCCCATTTCCACCTTGGTATTTCTATAAGCTGAGTTAATCCACCGGGCCATTGATGCTCGGCCTTCACTTGTTGACAGTTCGGACATTTAGCTACAAAGCCTGCCACATCCCTTTTCATACCGTTCCACCAATAAATCTCCTTGAGATCGTGATACATTTTCGTTGAACCAGGGTGCACAGAATACCTGGAAATATGAGCCTCTGCCATTACCCTTTCCCGAAGCTCGTCCACATCCGGAACACATAGCCTATCTTGACACCGCAATACACCATCTTCGCCGCTGAGTACAAATGCTGAGGTCTTGTCATTCATGACTGCTTCCTTCACCCGAACCAATGCTGGATCCATGAACTGTTTTTCCTTGATTTCCGCGACCAATGATGATTCTGCTCCATTATGCACCAAGATATCTCCCTCGTCTGACGCCGAGATACGAACCCCCAAACTGGCTAATTGGTAGACCTCTCGAGCCAGGGGTCTCTGATCCACACCCAAATGAGCCAAACTACCCATGGATTTCCGACTAAGAGCGTCGGCTACCACATTTGCCTTCCCTGGATGGTACAATATGTCCATATCATAGTCCTTGAGTAGTTCTAACCACCGCCGCTGTCTCAGATTCAGCTCTTTCTGCTTGAACAAATACTGGAGGCTCTTGTGGTCCGAAAACACATCTACATGAACCCCATAAAGATAGTGTCGCCATATTTTCAAGGCAAACACAACAGCTGCAAGTTCCAAATCATGCGTCGGATAATTCTTCTCATGGTTCTTGAGTTGTCTGGAAGCATAAGCTATAACCTTTCCGTGCTGCATCAATACACATCCCAAACCGACTCTGGAGGCATCACAATAAACCACAAATCCCTCTGTGCCTTCTG
The DNA here is from genome assembly GCA_032618575.1 of Nicotiana noctiflora. NCBI lineage: Eukaryota > Viridiplantae > Streptophyta > Magnoliopsida > Solanales > Solanaceae > Nicotiana > Nicotiana noctiflora. The sequence continues at coordinate 5,622 of JASVEL010000720.1, forward strand.
GCAAGGCCAATACTGGTGCCGAGGTCAATCTTGACTTCAATTCCTGGAAACTTTTCTCACATGCTTCGGACCACTGGAACTTAACTGCCTTTTGCGTCAATTTAGTCAATGGGGAGGCGAGGGTTGAGAATCCCTCTACAAACCTCCGATAGTACCCTGCCAGACCCAAAAAGCTGCGAATCTCTGTCGGGGTCGTGGGTCTAGGCCAATCTTTCACTGCCGCAATCTTCTGAGGATCCACCATAATTCCCTCACTGGAAATAACATGCCCTAGAAAAGCTACTGACTCCAACCAAAACTCACATTTTGAGAACTTGGCATACAATTGATGCTGAAGAAGGGTCTGCAATGCTGCTCTGAGGTGAACGGCATGATCTTCCCCGCTCCGAGAGTAGATGAGAATATCGTCAATGAATACAATCACAAAGGAATCTAGGAATGGCTTGAAAACCCGATTCATAAGGTCCACGAAAGCTGCTGGGGCGTTGGTTAGCCCAAAAGACATAACCAAAAACTCAAAGTGACCATAACGAGTTCTGAAAGCGGTCTTAGGAATATCCTGCTCCCTGATCTTCAACTGGTGGTACCCGGATCGTAAATCAATCTTCGAGAAGAACTTCGCTCCCCGCAATTGGTCAAACAAATCATCCACTCGAGGCAAAGGATATTTATTCTTGATGGTGACTTTGTTGAGCTGCCGATAATCAATACACATTCGAAGTGACCCATCCTTCTTTCTGACAAAGAGAACCGGAGCACCCCATGGCGACACACTCGGTCGTATGAACCCTTTCTCTAATAAATCCCTCAACCGCTCCTTTAACTCCCTTAACTCTGCTGGCGCCATTCTGTAAGGTGGAATGGATATTGGCTGAGTATCTGGCAATACATCAATTCCGAAATCAATCTCCCTATCCGGCGGGATGCCCGGAAGCTCATCTGGAAACACTTCAGGAAATTCATTCACAATTGGCACCGGACTCGAGGGTAGGCACATCTGAGGTGGTGTCCGTTACCCGAACCAAGTGATAGATACACCCTTTCTTAATCATCTTCGAAGCCTTAAGGTAGGAAATAAACCTACCCCTTGGCACCACACCATTTCCTCTCCATTCAATGACTGGCTCGTTAGGGAACTCGAGCCTCATAACTCTCGTTCGACAGTCAAGTTTGGCAAAGCACGAATAGAGCCAATCCATCCCCATAATTACATCAAAATCTACCATCCCAAGCTCAATAAGATCGGCCGTGGTATCACGACCACCCACCGTAACAACACAATTCCTATAGACTCGTGAGGCTGTAATAGAATCACCAACCGGAGTCGACACAGAGAACGGCTCATGAAGCTGTTCGGGTTCTATCCCAAAACTTGAAGCAATGAACGGAGTAACATAAGACAAGGAGGACCCCGGATCAATAAGGGCATAGCAATCAATAGTCTGAACAGACATGATACCTGTAACAACATCTGGAGAAGCCTCGGCATTTTGGCGGCCACTCAATGCATAGAATCGGCTAGGTCCACCCCTACCCTGAGCTCCACCCCTAACTGCACCACGCCCTGCTGCTGCTGGAGTACGCGCTGATGATGTAGCAGCTGAAGAACCGGATGACTGAGCAGATCCCCTACCTATACCCTGACGGGGTGCACGGCAGTCCCGCTGAATGTGACCTCTCACCCCGCACCCGAAGCACACCGGAAGGTCAAGGTAGCAAGTTTCTGTATGAAATCTCCCACACTCGGGGCACGTAGGTCTCCCCCGCCGCTGGGATCTCACCCCAGGATGACCAGACTGATGAGACCTCCTGCTGTCTAAACCAGGTCTCGAGTAACTGCCCTGCTGATGACTATGCACGGATGGCGGTGCACTCGCGGAGGACTGAGCATATGACCGGGATGGCCCTGATGACCCCCTCCCTGGAAGTGATCTCCCTGAACGACCCATTGACCGGGCCCTGCTGCTACTTTCTCTTTCTGCACGAATCTTCAATTTCCTGGCCTCTGTGGCCTGAGCAAACCCCACAATCCTCCCATAGTTCATGTCCGAGTGCAAAGCTGCTGTGGCGGCCTCATTCACCACCAAAGGGCTAAGGCCCTGAACAAACCGTCGAACCCGGGCATCCATGGTCGACACTAAATGAGGAGCGTACTTGGACAACCTTACGAACTCCATGTGATACTCCCAAACACTCATACCGCCCTGTTTGAGAACCTCGAACTCAGTGGCACGGGCTGCCATTGCCTCAGCAGGTAAGAAGTGGTCCATAAATGCATCTACGAACTCATCCCATCTGGCCGGAGGGCTCCCTTCCTCACGGGAATCCTCCCACATTTCGAACCACGAACGTGCCGCTCCCTTCAGCCTGTAAGAGGCCAACTCTACCCCCTCTATATCTGTAGCCTTCATCACTCCGAGGGTCTTGTATATCTCATCAAGCAATTCCTGTGGGTCAGCCTCGGATCGGTGCCTGAAAATTCTCGAGGGGCCAATCGCAAGAATCGATGGACTCTGGAGCCAAAGGAATCTCCCCGTCCGCCGGAGGATGCAGGGCATCATGGGATCTCTCGGCCCTGGGCGGCCACTAACCGTGTTAACATATGGACGGCTCCCCCAAGTTCTTCATTGGAGATACCGCAGCCCGAGCCGGGAACTCGTATCTGAGTCAGGAACACCGGCCGGAGGAATGGTGGCATCCTCTCCCGCAGCCGGAATAGGGACACTTGGGTTTTGAACGGATGGGCTAGGCAAATTCGGGACTCGGCGGGTCATTCTCTCCCACGACAGCGGGTACATGATTAACAACCGCACTTGGGCCGGCATCGGCCCTAAGGCCGAGTCTAGCCTTCTTCTTAGGTGCCATATTCTGAAAATTTGGGAACAAGGCACGAATTAGACACAGATATCTCCACATTGCACTTTACCGCACGATATAGATTAACAAAGAAGTAGGTAAATTCCTAAATGCCCGTGTAGCCCCCTACTTATATGACGTGGTCGACAACACACCTATAAGAAGGGCACTACTAGACACGGCTCCGAGACATCCTAGGACACTTTAAAACCTTAAGCTCTGATACCAAGTTTGTCACGCCCCAAATCGAGGAACATGACCGGCGCCTGACCGGGTTGCCCCAGTCAAGCGGACCTGGGTGCCTTTCATTCCCACGCGTTACCCCTGTGATGACTGTTTCTCATTAACCAAATATATTACTAATCATGAATGATTTCACATTAAACAAATAAAACCATACGAGTGATTCATTAACAAGATTTCAATTTTTACAACGCCCGACATAACACAATATATATACATAAGACCGGAGTCCCACAGTTTACATGTCTACAGAGCCTCTAGGATACAAAAAGGGAAATACAATACTTGCCGGTAACAAGGCTCCGGCTATACCTTACAAAACCAAAATGAAATCTAAACCGAGTGGCATGAACCACACAAGGCCCCGAGGAAGAAAGGGGCTCACCAAAACGGGCAATGGAAGGAGAAGGATACTACTGCCGATGAGCTGAAGTGCCTGCTACTGATCCACCTACAATCATGACACGAATGTAGCGCCCCCGGCAAAAGGGACGTCAGTACACTTGAATTGTACCGGTATGTATGGACAAACTTTGTCCCAAGTAAACTCAAGCCATTAAATTACATCAACAATTAATTAAGCCAACCAACCATGTTTCCACATTTTCCTCATTTCAAATAATTCTCAACACAAAGCACTTTCTACGATCAACCAATTTAACAATAACCAATCAATCACGTAAAGCACAAGTAGTCAAACAAAGGGGCAATCGGTGCCCCACAGGTTGCAAACTCTCCTGCCTGTCTCCTTTCACAATTTCACATTATTGATTTTTGTATCAATTTTCAATAGCGATTTCGATCGCTTTCCATCCTTATTGCCCCCTGACCACCCTTATTACCTCGGCCACCCTTATCACCCCAACCCACACCTTATTTCCCCACGTTGCGGCGCGCAACACGACCCCGCCTTACAGTTGAAAACACAACAATTTCAAACAACAGATAAGGTACTACACACAATTTCAACAAGTTCAAATAAGCAACTTACACATTGGTTCATGTTCTCAATTTCTTCTCAATTCAATATCACAACCATGTTACAATATTTCCACAATTCAAGTTTTTCATCTCTTTCCACAATAAACCAATTCTCAAGTGTTTCGTTTGTTTTCCACAAGGTGCCATATAGGCCATCATAGTCATTATTCACAATTCTTTTGCCAAATTAAACTCTCATTTTACATCACTCATAGCTCAACAACAAACTTTGAATATCCAACAACAACATCAAGAATTTCACACAATTTGTCAATTTAACACGAAACAAACAAACTTCACACATATAGGCGATTTCACAAGAATCAAAATTAGCCATACATACCTGGTGATGATTTTTCTTCCTCGTTAACTTCCTACTTTATGCTTACCCAAGATATCCTACTCTTGCCAACCTTGTTCTTGAAGACTCTTACTTCTACTCACTTCTTTTTACTAGAAATCAAGTTCAATAATCATGCACGAGTGTAAAAATTCTATTTTCAAAAGCTATTATATGCAAACCTCTCTTTACCCAATTAAAACTGAAAATCAAAGAAAATAGTTAGGGTTTTTACCTTGAAAAGATTGGGGAAGTTGAATCCTTGCCCTAGGATCCCTTGGAATTAAATGGTTGGAACAATCTTCGAAGATGAAAGATTTCTCTCTCTAAAAACCCTCTCTTCTCTCTCTAATTTTTGGTAAGATAATATGATAAAATGAAGAAGAAGTGTGTTATATTAAAGAAGAGATCGGGTCAAAATGTTACAAAATCTGGGCCGGAGTCAATTATGCGGTGCACTATGCGACCGCAGAATCAACATGCGGTCCGCATAGTGACCGCAGAATTGCCCCAATTTTTACACAGGTTCTGTTAAGGAATGCGGTCACTATGCGGACCGCATGTTGATTCTGCGGTCGCAAAGTGCACCGCAGATTTGACATGCGATCGCATATCGACCGCACTTTTGACACGATTTTGGGCAACTCTCTGGAACGATTTGCGGCAAGAATGCGGTCCGCATGTCAGGTTTGCGATCGCATTCTTGACCGCATATTGGACACTTTTCGGAAAAATTAATTCTCTACATTTTTGAAACTTAAATCACTACCAAGGGTCCGAACCGCGGCTCACAAGCTCGCCGCGAAGAATTCTACGCATTCCTAACACATTATTCGAACCATGACACCACAGCTACTAGGTTTTGTGCACAAAATTTTTACGGGGCCTTACATGATGTTTCTGGATTTGATTTAAAGTTTGGAAATGGATGTTTCAATTTATATAAAAATGCTATTTTTTATGGTTCTGATTTTCTTAGTGATGGTACAGTCTATCTGAACCATAAACCACATTGCACTTTCCGAAATCATACACCAAATCTGAATCCCACATCTATACTCAGAGTACACACGATCCAACTATAATAGCCAACTCGCCACTCCGGGTGAGATCACATGATGTATCAACAACTCAATCACTCGAGACGATAGTCTCTAATCACAACAACTGGCCACAATAACCAAATATTAGCAGAAAGAACCTTTCTCATTAGATAGAGTCTTATTCCAACACCTTCATATCCTGCCCACGGCAACCGCACACGCGATATATCGAACCCATCTCTCAGGTGAACCATTCATGAATCCTTTTCCCTTTTAATTGATACTACAACAGAATTAAGAGCCAAATCTCGATATTACCTTTCTAACGAGCTGAGATCAAATATGCTCGTACTCATTAATGACTCCAACGATCATTTCGATTATAACACACCACACTGGTGACATGACACCTCAGCATCAACCTAAGCCACAATGAGCACAACACATGCCCCAATAAGAACGATCTGAACACACTCGAATCATGACAACCGACTCACACAAAGGAGCTATAATTCAAATTCCTCAATACCATCACAACACATAATTGAGACCTCGTCTCACATCATAGAATTAGGGTACCTGAATCCTCCTCGAAAGGTCATAACATCACGTGGCCTTGCCACAGCTCATGATTCTATCCAAACACTATTAGTCATGGAGCACCTCAAATCACCATGCTCAAAACGGTCAGCCACACACATATCTAGGTCTGAACTCAAGCAATCAATCACACATGCGGTGATACAATGATATATATGCTATCAAATCCTGAAAGGACACAACCGATGTGCTATTCCCCGAGCGATACCCAATACGGACTATTCCTCAGAAGCTAGGAAGTATTGTATACAAAGTAACATATAGGAAGCTATATTTTCCACATCACATTGTTGCGGCGCGCAACCCGTTCCAACAACATACCTTTGGCGGCGTGCCAACCCGTTCCAATAGCATACCTGTGGCGGCGTGCCACCCGATCCAGATACCATACCTGTGGCGGAGTGCCACCCGATCCTGATATTATACATGTGGTGGCGTGCCACCCGATCCACGAATACATCTAGCAATGGGAATGCACATCGAGTCAAGTTGCTCATTGCAACAACATATATATAGCCTCAAGCTCGGCCATATGAAACGCATCCGACAAAGTTCCTCAATACCGGAACTGAATCAATGGTAGATACCTCTACACTGACATCCGCCACTAAGGTCCAATTAACAAAGCAATTCCTACCAGCTGTCCGCTGGTCCTGGGTACAACTACTCTATTGGAGCATACTCTGATGCGCTCTGCCACGCAGTTGTGACATTTCTCCGATATAGTCCATATCACATTAGTCTAGACAACCTGACTTATGACAACCAGCCTGCAATCATATATCATTATTCAAATTTGTCATATCAAGTAACAAAATAGCCACTAGGGCTTCCAATTTCCAATAACCGCTAAACGGTGTCGATACACACGATATACCACCACTGCATAGGTGGAGTACGAGAACTTCTAGTCTCTAACACATATATAACACATGAATCACTATGCCTGATTCCACTCTCCACCGTACGAATACGTAACACACATCAAACATCCATTCATACCACGAAAGCCATTCGAAAATTTCCCTATGCCATCAACAACTCAATCATCACTGTCGATCCAACAAGAGGATACCACAATACCACTGGATATTATCAATTTACATTACCTTATCCTTTTGGAACATATACCCTGCCAAATCACTAGAATAGCAGTACCATTTTCCTTAATCACCTGGAAGATTGATTCTCAGATTATCTGCAGCTGCCCACGCAGCTTGGGAATTTTAATAACTTCCCACATAATATGAACTGATCTCAAACCTTGAACATGCCGTTATCATCTTTCCATAACACATCGTATATTCCATACCACACTAAGGCAACATGGAAATTCATATCCCTTTCCTCCGTCGCAAACATCGGCGCACTCAACTAGTTAAGGACCTTCATGATCTCATATAGGAGAAAAGTCATTACACATTCCATGCTTCGCATACCGATAGGAATATACTCATTTTCAAACCATGATAAAACACATCACAACTCCTTATTACCATTCATTGCATAAACTTAACTACCAGGACTGAGTCTTTTTACCCACATCGAGCTACGCAACTGCTAGCACATCAAGAGCATTGTTGCACCATAACTGCAAGACTCATTACTTCGAACACACACCAGGAGTTACTCATGAGCTTTTCATACTGTTCTAGTTTATTAACATCTTTAACTTAATATTCTCCTGTACTGAAGGATCATAATACCTCAACTCAGGTTACCACACGAGACTCATACACAAGACCACACGGTCTAAGGCTCACAGGCCGCTGAATACTCTCTCAAATGTTTCCCAGAGTACCACCTTCTACAATACTTTATTTGAAGAACTTCCTGCGATTTGAATTCGTTATCATTACCTTCCAATACGGATACATAGAATCCCATCATTCACATAATATAACACAAGTCTTGATCTCTTCTAATGAAACCACCATCTTTAGCCACATACACAATCTTAAGACACCTTACCGATACAAGCAAAATCTTGAACACTGTAAAAACAATTCTCGGGCGTCATTCACCCTCAACCGGTTATAATTCAACCGCCTTATTGAACAGAACCACTCGTGCCTTACTAGAACTCTGACATCGCAGAACATGATTACATTCAGATACAATTAGCTACCTTTCTTTTCTATACACCGAACATTCTTTACCAACATAAGTTCAAAACATCCTAGTATTTCTTCACATCTACGAAGCACCATAACCTTTATCAAAATTTCCCAACATACCCAGAGACAGGACCAACATAGCACACAACAGTGCAATCAGTTAATCAATAACAACCTCCCCAACTTGGCTCGGAGCCATACACCCAAGCACTTTTAGCCACTCATAGCATTCTTACTCAAATGATGCCACAATATTCTAGTTAGATTAAACTCAAGTCATTTACAAGCTTCGGCGGAGATTCGAACCATCACACATCTTAATTCTTTTGCAACTCTTGCATTTATACACACACCATTTAAGCCTATTCTCCAGGTGACAGAATTATTTTCTAAGCCCCAAATTTTCCAGAAATTTCGACAGAGTTTCCTTTGTAATTTGGCCTATCCACCTGCCAGCGAATCACTAAAATTATCCTAACAATACATCCGCAACTCGACAAGACATCACAATGCATATCAATAACATAAATCTCAATACTACACGAATCATATCATCAGCATTAGTACATGAACATGCGCTGCACCTGCTTAAATCATAATACATTTACCTTTCACCACAATACTCATAGCACGACCAACTCAGTTTTCTTGAGTTTGAACTCATACTACCACACGTAGTGCACTTTACATTTCCGCTAAGAGGCAATGAACATATTTCTCACGCCCATAGCTAGGGCTACGTATCAAATCACAATAAGAATCGAATACCTTACAGCTCTCCCATTATCAAACTGCCATTTTCACAATTAAGATCAATACCGATCGCATGAATTTTTATAATACCGGCTCGCGAAATTAGCACCTTGGTGCTCAAGCCATAGACAAGGATCTGGCCTCAAGTCCTCCAGACAGGCCCAACATGAACTCATAGAGATATATCTCGTCCCTCGATTGGGGAATCACAAGCCATCAAGGCAAATTTTTCACTAAGCACTCGAGTGCACTTACAAACGTGTAGAAGGAGTTTCAAGAATTACATCTCAAGCTGAATCAAGTACGCACGACAAGAATTTCAAGAATTTGAAACTTTCCTAAAGGTTTGCAGCCTCCCGAGGATAAGTACAGGCGTCCCCGTACCGATCCACGAGACTCTACCAACCGGCTCATGACTCGCGAGACCTGTTAACCTAGGCTCTGATACCAACTTGTCATGACCCAAACCCCGGTCGTGATGGCGCCGAACACAATGCTAGGCAAGCCCGACCATATTATCTCTTAAACTAGCCAACTGTTAATTTCAATTAATCCCGTTAAACTTAAACAGCAAGTGTTCATGTCAATATGATAAAAGCAATGGTAGCAACATACAAAATACGGTCCCAACCAAATCGTGGTGTCACAAGTCTGAGCCTCTACAGAGTAAATATCCTAATACAAACAAGTCTAAGCAGAATGGAAGCAACAAAATAATAAAAAGGAAGAGGTCAGGTACTGTGGACGTCAGCAGCTACCTCGAAGTCTCCACGGGATAGTAATGAATACGCAACTACGACAGCTCAACTGCTCTCTAGAACCTGTGAATCTGCACAAAAAGTGCGGGGGAGTGGGGTGAGTATATTTCAACTCGGTGAGTAATAATAATAAAAAACAACTGAAAATAAGAATACCTATACTATCACTAAACAGTTCTAAGGGTAAACCCCCACAGGTAAGTCATCGCTACTCTGATCTCCAGTCCACATCTATCTCAACAAGGTCCCACACTGACCAAATCCTCACTCGTACCACTACGGTGTACAACCATCTCAATGTATGAACATATATACATATGTCTACAATGTGTAAGTATTTAAATATGTATAAAGATATAAATAAGTATAATGAAGCGGCATGCAGCCCGCTCCAATACATATACCGCTGCGGCGCGCAGCCCGCTCCATTTAACGTCGACGGCGCTCACTGGGGGTGTATACAGACTTCGGAGGGGCTCTCTAGGCCCAAGCGCTATGATGCTGCGGCGTGCAGCCTGATCCACACATGTATTACTGCGGCGTGCGGTCTGATCCAATATATATATGTATATATATTTATACTGCTGCGGCGCGCAGCCCGATCCCATAATATATACAGCGCTCACTGAGAATGTGTGCAGACTCAGACTCCGAAGGGGCTCCTACAGCCCAAGCGCAATAATACTGCGGCGTGCAGTCCGTCCCACATGTATATTACATGTATATTACTGCGGCGTGCGGTCCGATCCAATATATATACTGCTGCGGCGTGCAGCCCGATCCAATATAGGTATATATATATATAATACCCCATAATGGGTCCTCGACCCTATCCCAGTCAGCAATATAGGTATATATATATATAATACCTCATAATGGGTCCTCGACCTTATCCCAATCAATATAGACCCGACCTCTCAGGCTCACTCAGCTAGAATAGGGAATTCCACCCTAGGTAGTATCTTTCAAAGTACACGTCTAGTACTGGCTCGTAATATGCTATACAGTTGTAGCTATGGCTGAGTGTATGTTCCCAACATGATATTAGGGTCACCTAGCTCTATAGGTTCACTAATACTCTACAGATCGGCACGAGGCCCCAAACATGGCTATTAGCCCAATTGTACAGTTATAATCTCATTAACAGTCATAAAACACGGTATTCTATTAGCCGGGAAGGACCAAGTCCGAACCCCCAATCACAATGTCACCACGCCCGTCATAGAATGCGTGTCTCATCTCAATATAGCACTGTAAAGTGCTAGTACGGGGTTTCAAACCCTCGGTACATTATTTACTACTACCACTCACCTCGAACCGGTAGAAGCTTCAATCCGCCTTGCGCTTGCCTCGCAAATCAATCTCCTCGGATGCCAAATCTGCTCAAAATCATAGAGAATGCATCAATATATGCTAATTTCACGCAATTCATTCGAAATAACCCAAATTGTATCAAAACCCACAAAGTTGTCAAAACTCGACTTTTGGTGCGCTTCTCGAAAAATTATAAAAGTTACATATTCGGAACCCTCGTCTCAATACGAGTCTAGGCATATAAAATTTACCAAATTCGGACTCCATTTGCCCACTCAAATCGGTATTTTTCTACAATTCTAGGCCTAGGGCTAAAACCCACCTTTAATCTTCCATTTTCATAGAAATAATCAATGATTTCATGATAAAAGCGTGTAATTAAACCACAAAACTTACCTCCGACAATATCCCGATGTTCTCCCAGCAATTCCCGTTCTCACTATAGAGCTCAACAATGGGGTTTCTAAGAATGAAACCCGTATATGAAATGTTCTGGTTTTAACTTCACTGCCTGGGGAATTTATTCTACGCGTTCGCGATACCCCTCACGCGAACGCGATGCTCTGCTCGATTCACCCATCGCGAATGCGACGCCCTATCACGCGTTCGCGAAGCACAAATTTCCAATCGCCCGGCTTTTCTTCTACGCGTTCTCGTCTCTCCTCACGCGAACGCGAGGCCTAATATTCCCTAGCTACGCAAACGCGACACCTGCATCGCGGACGCAATGCTCCTCCTCTCTCTCCTACGCGAATGCGACCCTTCCTCACACGAACGCGTTGCTTTATCTCCCTTGGCCTTCGCGAACACGGCTGCCTTCACGCGTACGCGGAGGCTTAATTCCTGTTGCACTGGCCTGCAATTTTCTACAGGTTTTCCATGTTCAAAAGTGCCCGATTGATGGTCCGGATTCACCCCGAGGCCACCGGGACCCCAACGAAAACCACTAACATACTCCAAAACACAATACGAACTTGTTCCAAGATTAAAAACACCATCCTAAACATCAAAATCACCAATTACACACGGATTCAAGCCTAAGTTTTCATTCAAACTTTCGAAACCGACATTCGATCAAAAACCCGACCAAACGACCTCCGAATGACCTGAAATTTTGCAGGCACATCCAAAATCACCTAACGGAACTACTGCAACTGACGGAATTCCATTTTGACTCCCGGATCAAAATCTCGCCTATCGATCGGATATCGCCAAAACTCAACTTTAGCCAATTCAAGCCTAAATCTACTCCGGACCTCCAAATTCGTTTCCGATCGCTTTCCTAGCTCATAAATGACCTCCCGGAGCTGACCGAATCATCAGAATTCGATTCCGAGCTCTCTAACTCACGAGTCAATATACAGCTGACTTTTCTCAACTATTCCTTCTTCTAAGAGACTATTTGTCTCAATTTCAACTAAACTCAACCCGAATTGACTCAAACTCGCCAAACATGCACATTGAAAGATTAACAAGCATTTAACGGGGATAACGAGGTGATAACTCACATGATGACGGGCCGGGTCATCACACTCCAATTATCTGATTACCCTTCTGATGGGATTTACATTGGTCCTTCGCGTTTTACTTTCCTTTAATATGTCCTGATCTCATTGTGCCATACAAATGGGAAGCTGGTAGTTAGCTTTGACTGAAATGTCTTAAACACAGACTTCAAGAAAAATGAAATGCAATGACCTCGAAGATTTTTTAGGATAGAAAGATTCTGAAAAGAGAAAGGGCATAAGACTTATCTAAATGGAAGGCTGATTCCATTGATCATGCCATGCATTTTGGATTAACCAGCCTAGTCTGTCCAACCAATAAACTATCAATTGCCACATTTGTTGTTCCATACTTCACAACCCGATCTTCACCGAAAACCCAAACCTTACTTGTTTTTCCACCTTTCAACCACAAATTTCTTTCATTTGCCCACTCAAAACACTCACTTTCGCCTTACAGTGCCCGTGAGGGTTTTCACCAATAAGACTCTCTCATTTTATTTCTCTCAACTCACATCGCCTTACGGTGCTCGTGAGGATTTTCACCAATAAGAATCTCTTATTTTATTTCTCTCAACTCACGTCGCCTTACGGTGTCCGTGAGGGTGTTCACCAATAAGAGTCTCTCATTTTTTAATTTTCTCATCTTCTGGTAACCGACTGTTGTCCACAACATGAATCTCCGTACTTGCTCATATTAACAATTCTTAAAATTGATCATAAGGTCTTTCTTTGGACCGTAATGTGGCTATTGGATGGGTTTAGAAAGAAAGGTATAAAGGCTCAAAATATTTCAATATTGGTTCAAAAATTACAACTTTCAGAATCATATCTTCCATGACAAACATAACTTCTGCCCCAGTTTTATTTTTGGGGATTCTTGGACTTTTCTTCAGTTGTGATTGAACCTCAGTGAGGCTGCCTACGTACCCTTTCGGGATCAAGTCAAACGTAGTTCAGGTCATCAAATCGCTTCATTGTTGCGATGTTTCCTTCTATTCTTTGTTACACCCCAGGTTTTCATGCGTGAAAATATGCCATAAGTAAATTGATAAAAGTACGGAAAAAAAAAAGAGATATTATATTTTGTATTTTCGTATGTTAAAGCGTCGTCGTACGTTAAAGCATTGTCGTAAGATTAATCGACGTAAATTCGGGAATGAGATTTATTTTAGGATTATAAAAATTACGCTATTTATAACAAGCGATAAAGAATTGATATGAAGGATAAAGCGGTATGCCAATTAAAGAAAAGGAGTTCCGCTGAAAGTGGCGAATGCGGGATGAAATACGGGTCGAGCAATAATACCCGGTTATTATAAATTAGTACCATACAAGGTACCATATGACCACGGTAGTGTAAATATGTAAAGTATATATAAAGTATTTTGAAAATAAATAGAATTTTTAAGTAATTTATGATAATTTTTAAATTATACGGGTAATAGATTAATTATTGGATAATAAAATATTACCCAATTAACTAATAAGTGGATAAATTAAAATCACTCCAAAAAGAAACATGGCAGCAGACCACATTTAAGCATATGACTAAGAGTTATATCTGCTTCGTACGATAAAATGTGTAAGTCGGTTATCTAACTCATAAGAATGAGTTTGTTTTTAGCAGGCATGAGGTCACGTGAATTATCCAAACAGAAAGATTTCATTCTTTCTTGGTTTGAAAAATCCAAGAAGAGAATCTTAACAAAAGCTTTATTGTGAAGCAATTTCGTCCAAACATAACAAATTAAGCAGAAGTTCCGTTCAACAATCATAGAACCAGAATTTGCTCCTAAAATTTCAAACCGAGGACGTTAGACATAGAATCACTTCGTCCAAATATTAAAGGTTTCATTCAAATTCGGAAGGAGAAGCTCACTTCGATCAAATAATTCAAGGAATAGGTATGTTAAGGCATTTTCTTCTATCTTTTGGCGTGATATTATATGAAATGGATATGCTATTTCATAATGAATCTACTCCTAGCAACTAAGGTTGTCCATGTTGTTCTTTCCATACAAAGTTATTCTAAGAAAGTATGTATGATCCATAAGTCCTAGTGAAGTTCATATTGTATGTCCATAATGTTCTTACGTCACTCAGAAAGGTTTAGAACGTGATTCCATGAGTCGAGCATGCATTATATATATGTATCTATTTTACTCTACCGAGCCGCGCTATAGTCGGCCGGGTACGACACCTATTGTGCAATCACTGATCAGTTGGGTTTACCGAGCTCCACGTGGCCGGGTACATTTTTACCGAGTCCTCTTTGAGGCCGGGTACGATATGATGATGATGATGATGCCCCCAGAGGCAAATGTTTTTAAAGGTATATGTATATATATGTATTATGCATTTCACGTCAGTAGCCCCCAGAGGCACTCAGGTGTTCCAGGTTGTATCTCCTCTATCTTTATTTACATTACTGTTCTTGTTTATGCTTTCTTGCCTTACATACTCGGTACATTATTCGTATTGATGTCCCTTTTACCTGGGGACGCTGCGTTTCATGCCCGTAGGTCTTGATAGACAGGTCGAGAGCCCTCCAAGTAGGCTATCAACTCAGCGGAAGATGTTGGTGCGCTCCATTTGCTTCGGAGTTGCTCGTCCGGTTAGTATTATTTAGATGTGTATTGTTTGGTATGGCGGGACTCTATCCTGACCTTTATGGCATTTATGTACTCTTATAGGCTTGTAGACAGATGTCAGGTGTATGGATACTTGTATGGCCTTGTTGGCCGATGTCTTGAGTTTATAAATAATCGTGTTGGCCTATTAGGGCCGTGTGTCATGTGTATATGATAATGTAATAAGAAAGATACGTTACATTGGTACTCGATTGAGTAAGGTACCGGGTGCCCGTCGTGGCCCATCGTTTTGGGTCGTGACATAAGGATTGCGGGTTCGATTCCCGAAGATCCTGAGTTGCTGAGTATAAAAGGACTGCGGGTTCAATTACCGAAGATCCTGGATTGTTGATTTGTACTTGTTGTGTTGATTTTTCTTTGTTAGCTTAACTGTAGACGGCTTGTAGTATTTATCTCATTTGCTGTTATTTCAGACTTATTCCTATTTTGTATTGTTCGGTGTTATTATCATTATTTTTGTTATTCTCGGTAGGGCCCTAACTTTCCTTGTCACTACTCCATCGAGGTTAGGCTTGGCACTTACTGAGTACCGCCGTGGTGTATTCATGCTACACTTCTGCACACTTTTGTTGTGCAGATCCTGGTCCATCTGATCAGACGCACTACCGGTGATTTAGGCACATTTTTCAGGAGGTATGAATCTGCTACGTCCGCAGATCCGGAGGGTCTTCTTCTATTCTTCCTGAGTGATGTCAGTTATTCCTTTATTTTGGTTGTATAGATACTCTAGATGTATAGAGCTACAGTATACTCTCTTAGTCTGTGTTGCCCGTGAGTTTCTGGGTCTTGGTGGTTGTATTTCTTTCTGGTATTTGGTAAAGTGTATGTGTCGAGCGGCACTTATTACATTTCTTATATATCATTCTGCTGTTATTTTACCTTTTGTTCATGAATTTGTATATTCTGCATCGTGTTAGGCTTACCTAGTCGCGAAGGCCGGGTGCCGTGATGACAGGTTCACGATTGGTGAACTAGGGTCGTGACAATAGCTTAGGCTAGCTTTCTTTTTTATCTTCACATGGTGTAATAAAGGGGTCAGCAAGCAGTAACAGCAACAACAGCAGTGAAATCACAACTTCCTGGTAGTCCCAGCTACCGGACATTTCTGAAGTACACTTACGTGATTCATGTTTAGCCAGGAATAGGTAGGCAACCTCTGAAGCATGGTGCGGTCAAATTTTTCAAAATGCTTCATAGGGAATATGCGAATGGACAAAATCCCTCATTACCGCTCACTTGTCTTTGCACGAAAACTCTTCGTGTTTCCGGGCAAAGAGGGGCAGCTGTGAGCAGGTGATTTGCCCTAAGCAAATTATTCCTAAAATCTAAACCAAATGATTTTTGATTATTTTTGCAATTTTTGTTGATATTTGTTGCATTTGTTGTTAATTAGTTGCATAATAATTCATATTAAAAAATTAAAAAAAATATGCATTAGGATTTTTAATTTTATAATTTTAGAAAAATAAAAAAAATAGCGTTTTGTGTTTTAATTGAAAGTTACTATAAAATAGATATTAAATAAATTATAGAATTTAATTAGTTTAACAATTTAATAAAATCATAAAAAATAAATAGAAAAATACAGATACAGAAGAATACAAAATATAAGTGAAAATACAATACAAAAATACAAGGAAATAATGGATTATTTTAAAATTTGGGCCAAGTATATTAGCTAAAATAATAATGCCCATGTTCAGGCCCCAAATACTCCCATACCCGATCTGCCTAATAAAAACCAAACGACCTGTTTTAGTAAAATAATCTGGGCCGTTGAAATAAATGGATCTAACGGATGAAACCCAGTTCATCTTATAAATAAAACGACAATTTTTTGGAGTTTTAATCTAAGCCCAAAATAATCCAACGGACAAAAGTTGAGCCCTCATTTAACAAACGATGTCGTATATTGGGTCAAGGAATCTGAGCCGTTAATATGATTTAATCCAACGGTTCCAATTCAATGAAACTCTTTTAATATACCAAAAATTAAAACCTAAATTATTTTTTTCATATCTTCTCTTCCCCGTCTAACCTAGTCGACTCTATATTCTCTCAACAGACCCCGTCGGGACCCTACCGGCGGGAGACGGTATCTAAGCCAACCAGCCCACAAATAACACCCAAAACCACCCTTAACTCCTGATTCTACCCTTTAACTCCTTTTCCTTCGAATCTCCCCCGTTTTCTCGAATATTCCAAAATGTATCGCCGGAACCCTAACTCTTTCAGCGGGAGACGCACCTAAGCCAACCAGCCCACAAATAACACCCCAGAACCACCCTTAAGTCTTGACTCTACCCTTTAACTCCTTTTCCTTTAAATCTCCTTCGTTTGTCTCGAATATTCCAAAATGTATCGTCGGAACCCTAACTCCAGCGAACATCATCCAAATAAGCCCAAAATCATACCAAACCACCCTTTCACCAACATCATCACTGTTGTAAAGGTTTTGAGCTTTAAAAGTCACTGGAGCGGCTCGAATCATAAATTTAAAGTGCTCTAGTAACCAAAAATTCAATAAAAGTTAACGCCAAAACCCTTGGATGCTGGAAAACGTGGTAACTAAAAATAAGAAAAAGAAAACTGTCCGAATAAACGAAAAAAGCTAAGTTCTTGTTTCTTTTTTCTTTCTGTTCTTTGCATGTTTTTATTTGTATTTTCTTTAAAACTAATTTTATTTTGATTTACTAGTATTTTTAGGGTTCTTGATTGTTTACTAGCTATTTCTCAATTTTTGTTCATTTTAAAAAATAATAATAGTATTAAATATGATACTCTTAGGTTTAGTTTCTCATATTAATATTAGGTTTAACAAATATTGGATTTTTCTGATTAATTTTGATTTAGTTGATATAAAATAGTATAAGTGGATTTTTATGATATTCAGTATGATTTCATTTGTCTGTTTCAGTAGTTCCTGATAATAACTGATTATGATAATTGTTAGTGATTAATTCTGATATTTGAGTTTTTTTTAGTAGATTGATTATAGTTGCTTGAATTTTGATTAATGATGAGTTTTAGGGTTAATTAGTATTGCTTTTGGTTATAGATGATAATCAATAGTTAGTCGATTGGTTATAGCTGTTTGTTAATTAGTGTCTGATTATATTTCAATTTGATTAAGTAATTATTAGTTGATTCAGCTTTAATTCTGAAAATCAATCAAACTTAAGGGGTAAAAGGGTGAATGGTGAGTAAGTTAGTTGGTAAATTCAAGTAAGGTTCAGGGGTAATTTGGGTACATAAAAGGGGTTAAGGGTAATAAACCTTAGGAAGTGGAGGCATTCTAGGTAGAAGAAAATGTGAATAAGGTAATTTTCTAAGAGAGGTAGGGGTATGTAGGGTAATGTAAATTTTCACAAATAAGGGTATCCAATCGAGTAACTAATAAAAATTAAGGATAAAACTGAGATAAAATAGGGATCATAGTGTAATTAACAAAGTTTGAACTTCCCTCCAAAATTAAATCTATAAATAGGCATCAATGGGCATCATTTGTTAAGTTTTGAGAAATCTGAAAATATTCCTAAAACACTTCTGCTATTCCATATCCAATCTCTCGATACTCTTCATTACAAAAACTCAAAAACATCAAAAACAGTAGAAAAGGATCAAATTACACTGTTACATTGATTAGTCGATCTATTTGAAGGCTGTGTGATAATTCTCTACTGATCTGGTTTTAAAAGTTTTTGAAGTTGTAATTTGAATTGGTTGAGTTGATCTCCTAGTTAAAACATTGTTGTTGTGGGTTTAAATCTGGTGCATTCGAAGTTGTGTTTTGGATTTGTTGTACTGACTCTTTTGTTGTTACTACACTAGAGAATTAATTCTTCTTCTTTTCTCATTTTTACTCAGGTACACGTCTGCCTTCACTAATTTAATTTTGAGCTGAATCATTGAAATGGAATGTTTGTCTGCTGTGTTGAAATTGTCAATAGTATCATATGTATATGTTGAATCCAATTAGATTAGTATATATACAACATTAGATATGAATCTTTTGTTCGATAGGATTAGCGATTTTCGTATTAAACTGTATAATTTGGACTGTACTTAGACTTTTGAATAGTTGGACTTTTATTAGTAGTAGATTAGTATTAAAGTGCTTGAAGTCCTTGCGATCTTCTAGGATAGTGAAAAGTTTATAGATTTAGATTTCATTTGACATAGCATAAAAAAAGGAAAAAATTGAAAAATAATTTGTTAATATTTTCGTTAATTTGGTTTTTACTTATAACTTCAGTTGTTGAAATCAGAAGTAGAAATACAGTTCATGTGTTAAAACAAACATGTTATCATTTAGGTCAACTTTGAAACAGTGTTAATACATTATTGTGAAATCCAATAGCTTAAGATGCTAGTATTCTAATTCACAGTTAGTGCTTTGAAGTTGATTTTAAAAAGTAAATGAGTTAGTAGTCAGATCGTTGGATACATGAACTACAAAAATCACTAAGAAATATAATGATATTGATGTCCTACTATTAATAGTTAAACATGTATTCTCAATTAGATAGTTTAACAATTGATCTGTTTATGAATATCTGTAAAAATTGAAAAGTTTGAACTCAGGTTTCGTCAATGTTCTCATCTAAAATGCATAAATTTGTTAAGTAATAAACGGATCATTAACTGAAGTTACTCAATAGTAGAATTAGGCTGAAGTTGAGCATGTTAGTTTAATTAATAGTAAAAATAATCTTCTTATTTTAAGAAGTACGAAATTGAATGTCATTTATGTTAAATTTGGACAGTCCATAAGCCTTGCTCTGGAACTGGGCTCGTTTTGAGCCCAAATCTTAGCCACCGGCGAGCATAAGCCTGTTTGATAGGGCTGGAACTCGTTTGAGTGTAGAGATAGTTTGAGCCACAGCTTGGGCCTAAAAATGGCCAGGTTTAATGCTATATGGACTCGATATCCCTTCTATGACCCGTCTATGCTCTCATTTGGCCTTTTGGGCCTGTTATTTGGGTCAATTTGAAACTTTATCAAAAGCTCGACCTTTTTTGGATAATAATAGTTGATTATGATATAAAAATAGAAAAATATAGATTTCATTAGGCTTGGCCTTTAATAATATAAATGGGATGAGCCTCGCCAAACAAAAATATATAATTGCGAGGTCCTCATTAATTACTTACTAAAAATACTTAGTATTAGGGATAGGTCGTTTAGCGAATTTTACGGTCATCCCAAAAGATATAACACGTTAGCCGCTTTAGGTGCGATTTTAAATAATCTTACTTTCCTAATACGGGTGTACATTTCATGCAACCCAAATCCAAATCCAAAAATATTGAATAAGAACGTGTCGAGGATCCGGGTGCATTTCATGTGATGTGATCCGAAAATATGTCGTTAAACGACGTTCACTTTCTTAAATAAAATAATTTGAGAAAAGCGGTAATTAATTTAAAAATTGCACAAATAGGATAACATGTATTAAATCAATTTTAGCCAAATATAACAGTTTAGCGACCGTGCTAGAACCATAGAACTCGGGAATACCTAGCACCTTCTCCCGGGTTAACAGAATTCCTTACCCGAATTTCTGGTTCGCAACTGTTAAACAGAGTCAAACCCTTCCTCGATTCGGGATTCAAACCGGTGACTTGGGACACCATAAATCTTCCAAGTGGTGACTCTTAATCTTAAATCAAACGAATCCCGTTTCGATTGTCCTTAAATTGGAAAACTCATTTATTACTATATCTCTTCCCGGGGTGTAGTAAAGGCTTAATAAAAGCTTTCTTTCGGAAAAAATAGGTGTGACACTACTCACCATTTTCTTGGTTTTAAAGAATGACCTTATCTGCCTCCCCCTTTCAAATGCCTCACAAACTTTGTCTTCCTTGAACTTGATGTTAGGTAAACCTACAACCAAGTCCTTGGAGACTAATTTGTTTAGCTGATTCAGACGCGCATGACCAAGTCTTTTGTGCCATAGGAGGGGATCATCAATCAACACACTTAAGCATGTGAGTTTATTTTCTAAAAGAGTTGACAAATCTATAATATAAATATTGTTAACTTTTTTTCCCTGCAAAACAATTTTGTCAGTGATAAGATTAATCACAAAGCACTTGGTGGAGGTAAAAGCTACAAGGTTACCTTTGTCACACAATTGTGACACACTTATTAGGCTATATTCAATACCATCTATCAGGTAGACATTCTCTATAGAATGAGAATCAGTCTTGCCTACCTTACTAACCCCAATGATCTCACATTTCTTTCCATTACCAAATGAGATATTACCTCCTTTTAAGTCCTCGAGTAAAAGGAACTGGTCCTTGTCCCCAGTTATATGTTTTGAGCAGTCACTATACATATACCGTATTTGGCTCCTCCCTTTCACTTGGACCTACAAAAGGAAATCAGGGGTTAGTCTTAGAAACCCAAACTAGTTTGGGTCCCTTTCTATAAGCAAAAGGATGAATTAATTCCTTCTTTCCCATTTAGGAAATTTATTCTTTTCTTTAACAAAAGACTTGTTCCTTTGATTGGCCTTCTCTTTTGCATTGCATTCATAATTGTAATGGCCAGTTTTGCCATAGTGTGTGCAGATTTTATTTTCAGGAAGAGTGAGGTACTTGATTTTTGGATCCCATTTAGGAGATTGAGTTCCATAGCCAAGTCCTACTTTGTTACTGCTAAGATGCTCTTGCACCCAAGAGAGAGCATCATATACTTTGTTCCACTTGCAAGTTCTGTCAAATTCATGTTTTACCTTTCCTAGATCTTCTTTTAAGATTTTGATGAATTCATCTTTCTTATATAATTCATCCTTCATTTTTCCTAAATTTTTTTCTAGGGTAAGATATGTGTGATCAGTTATCTTCTTTCCTGTTCCTAATTTCAGTTTCAGATTTTCAGATCTAAGTTCTAGGATATTGTTGTCAAGTTTAAGAACTCAGTTCCTCAACTCAGCATTTTTGTTATCACTCTCATTGTCCCTAGACTCTAGATTTTTACATTTAGCTTTTAAAATCACACATTCCCTAGACAGAACTTTCTTTTCATTATTAATTATCCCAGACTCATCAATGAAGTCTGTTAAGAGTTCGGCTAGCCTTTCTTTAGATAAGAATTTGATCTTGTCTTTGAGATGAAGAATAATAACCACTTGTTCATCCTCTGATTTTTCAATGGCCATTAGAGCTTGATCCCCCTTAGCTTCATCTTCAGAGTCCTCGTCAGATGTTTCTCCCCAAGCAGCAACCATAGCCTTAGTTGAACCTTTATTTCTTTTTGGTTGAACATGTTCCTTCTTCCTGTTTCTTCTTTCAGTTCTTTCTTTATTCCACTCAATATCCCATTGAGGATAATTTTTTATCATGTGATCAGTCTTACCACACTTGTAGCAGCCTTCATTGGTCAGTTTCTCCGGAGCTCTTGCTTTGTTGAAGTTTGTACTTCTTGAAGCACTCTTTCCTCTCATCAGATACTTCTTGAAATCCCTAGTGATCATGAATACTTCATCATCTTCCAAATCTGTACCTTCAGTGATTTCGAGAGCTAAACTTCTCTTCTTTTGGAGGGTATCCATCTTCATTGTTTGTCTCCTCATTTCATAGGTAGTTAAGTTTCCAATTAGTTCATCCAGCCTAAGGGTAGCAATATTCTTGAATTCCTGAATGGGAGTGATCTTACTTTCCCAAGTGACTGGTAGAACTCTTGTCAAAATCTTTTCAACCTTGTCTTCTTCAAGGTTAGTCCTTCCAAGAGATTCAAACTCATTAGTCAAAGTAGTAAATCTAGTACACATCTCCTTGATAGTTTCTTCTTCCTTCATAGTGAAATTCTCATATTGAGAATACAGAAGAGTTCATCTTGACCTTTTCACTTGAGGTGTTCCTTCATGAGCCACTTGTAGAGTGTCCCACATTTGCTTAGCAGTTGTACAACTTTGAATCCTGTTGTACTCATCTGGTTCTAGACCACACACTAGCCACTTCTTGGCTTTAACATTTTTCTCCCATTTCTTCAGATCCTCAGCAGTACAATCAGCCCTTGTTTTTGGCACATCAATTCCTTTTGTATTCTTCTTAGTGGTAGCTAGGGGACAATCAGTAATTATATCCCAAAGTTCATAGTTTTCCCCTATGATATGATCTCTCATTATGTTCTTCCACCAAGAGTAATACAAACCATTAAAAAGTGGAGGTCTGGCGGTGGATTGCCCTTCCTAAGTGGTGCACTCATTTTTTATATTCTCCTATGGTGTTGGCCTCTTCAAGAATAATCTACTTTGACACTAATTGATGTTTTAGACGTCAATGCCACACAAGAGGGGGTGATTTGTATGGTACCTAATTTTTGCACGAGAAGAACCTGGTTCTTCTAGGTGTTCTAACTTCTACTGTTTGCAGAATTAAAATACAGAAATTAAGAACACGGAGATTTTTATGTGGAAAACACCTAGCTAAAAGGTGAAAAAATCATGACCTACTTTGTAGGAGTTTTTCAAACTTCCACTAAACTTCAATGAGCTAAAAATAGCATTTACAAAACTCTTTGTAAACCGAAGGATTAACTCTAATCCCAGAGTAGCACACAGCCTCAACTGTTGCGACACTTTCAAGTTAACTTTAACTTGAATACTCATTGCACCTAATACAATTGCTTCTAAGAAAGCTGAAAGGTACAATATTAAAACACCTACTATAATTGAACAAAAAATAAAGAAAGACACAATGGAATTGGTTCTTAACACTTAGTTCTTGTAGCTTCAGATTTGCACACTTGTATCACACACAAATTGCTTGCAAAAATCGTCTAGCTCTTTTGCTCTCAATTTGGTTTAACTTTAGCTTATGTGCAATCACCTGTAAAAGAGAACAACCATTATATTTATAGAGTAACCAGAGTTTGATAAGAACTCGAATTGTGGATCCTTTGTCGATTCGAGTCCAAGAACAACTCTAATTCTAATCCATATTCTTAATTCAGGTGTAATTCTCTTTTCATAAGGAGACTTCAACTCCTTATCCTATGCAATCTTTTGGATCAGTTCAGAAGATATTCATCAAGATATTGCTACTTGATCTTAAGGACTTATCTTCTTTACGTGCATCTCATGTGTATTGGACATAACAACTGTGTCTCCTAAGATGAAGCTGGTCCTTATTGAGTTCGTTTGTCATTCTTCAAAACTTCAACTGATCTTGGCCAACAACCTTTCAATTCCAAACTAAACAGTTAAGTACATAAAAATTAGAAGTCTATTCGTAAACTAAAATTAGGAGAACGCCTATTTTTACATTGTATTCACCGTCATCCTATTCCTACTAAAGAATGCATCGAGTAATCTTCACATCTCGAATACCACGAAAAGCAAAATATTACTCAGCTTAATTTATAGGGTAGACTTTCTTTCTGAAAAATGACCGCCTAGCAATCCAATGTTTCGGAAAGAGAGTAGACATTTTGCTGTAATTTTTACATCCCGAATTCCATGAAAAGCAAAATATTGCTCAGCTTAATTTATACTTCGTCCGGTTCTCTCTTATTTGTAAGTTAAATAAAATTCTAACAATCAATATAAATATTCATTTAATAGCATTTGTTATAAGATATATCTGATTACCCTTATCTCTTCCTTAAATGAGTAATTAGAGACCATATATCTAGGGACGTCCCTATGTCAATACACTACGGAACGGTATTTAGATATTTTAGCCCAGTATTCGATTTTTTAAAATTCTATAACAATATCATATCTAATTAAATTTGGTACGCTCGACGTTTCTCCTTTCAATTTTAGTTTATTCGGTCTGGTAAATTCAATTTGTTCAACTCAAATGTTAACTAGTGCATAAAGCCATAAAATTTGATATTCTTAGGTAAGATACTCACAAATACAAAAATAAAATATTATAACATAGTGGATAAAAAAAGATGAAAACCAAAAATGTTGAACTTAGACGAGAAAAGGAAGTAGACAACCAAAGAAAAGGGGAAAGACAAATATAGTGGGTAAAAAAAGGTAGTAAAGACTAAATATTACTATAAAAATAACGAAACGTAAAATTTAGAACTTTAATATTGATTATATGGTATGTGAGTTGTGTGACTTAGAATAAATTTGAGTACAATATTTGTATTACGGTATTTTATTTTTAAATACCTAGCTGGTTTCGGTGGCAATTCAGCATTTACCAAATTATGCAAAGTCTACGCATACCTTCTTGGAGTAGTAAGGATGAAATTAGGAAAAATTCTCTTTTTAATAAAATGACAGATACTTTTGAACTAAATTTTTTCAGCTAATGTGACAAATAAAAAGGGTCAGAGAGATTAGTCAGTTCAAATACCAACTTCTATCACAAGGAAAAAAAATAGAATTTGCATCAGACCTTTAAAAAAAAAAAAAAAAAAAAAAAGCACTATTTCTGTGTGTCTAGCTTGTCGAAATAATTTCCCCGACAATATGGACCAACAGTGTTAATGCCTGATATGAAGAACAGAGAAACATACAAAAAGACTTCCAATGATTCCTAATAGTAACCTTTCCCAGAAATCAAGTTAACCAGGATATTATTAACAAAACAAACAGTAAAAAGCTGTCACCCCAAGGTGCAAAAGAAGCTTAAAACACTTTTGTCCTTTTTATTTCGTCGCCATCAGACAAAACAAGAGGCCGTCCAATTAACCCTCTAGTGCTGATGCTCCTGATATGATCTCTATTAGTTCTGTAGTGATTGATGCTTGACGGGTTCTGATTTACAAGGAAAAATATATTAATCAGAGACCAATTAAACTGACAGACGATAGAAAGAACGTAAAATTATACATGGACTGAGAAATAAGTAAATATTACTTGTAAATTATATGTCAAGGGTTTCGTGATTTCTGTTAATGCTGTATAAGCCAGCAGGTTAAGAAACACTGGTATTAGTGGTCACTAGTAGTAGCAAAATGGTTAAAAAAACAGTTAAACCCATTAAAAATTGGGTTGGATAATAAACTTTTTTAAAACGGGTCAAATATGGATAAGAACCACATTATCCACATGGATAACTAATGGGTTTACTTCTACATTTGTAAAGCCTCAAATTGGGGGTTACTCATGTTTGGGAGGATAGGAATTCTCCCAAAAGTGATCATGTTCAAGAAGCCATGGATAATATGGATATCCATATTTATCCACCGGTTAAACCCGTTTATCATCCGTATCAAAATATGGATTGAGCCGAATAATTTATCCGTCTTTGCATTACCCATATCCAACCTGACCTGCCGTTCACCACCCCTAATGGTCACTAATGTTAACACCAAAGTTAATGAGTGCCTTGGAAAGTGTTCTCTATAAGAAGCTACTCACGAAGATGAACAAGTCCGTGAGGGGAAAAAAGTGTTCCCGTGAATTTAGGTTTCAGTGGTCTTTATCCGATGCTGCAAGTGTGAGTAAAAGAAAGAAAGAGGGAAAGCGGAAAAACCTGTTGTAAGTGAGAGTGAGACGATCAAGCATATCACCAGCATTTCTGCTGGAGCTATCCATGGCAGACATTCTTGCTCCTTGCTCACTAGTAGCATTCTCGAGCAATGCATTGAACAAAACCTGGAATAAACAGTTTAATCCATTCAAATATTCAATCCAGTTTGGAATAGAAGTCATGATAATCTTTATCTTCAATAGACTCAATACGTCCATCACAAATAAAGATGAGACTTATATCTCCCAATACTACCAAATCAGTACTATTGTATTAATGCTATGCAAAGTTATGAAGATCAACTAAGAAGTTGAAAAGTCCATTCAACACTGTAAAGGCAAAACTTACACATGAAAATTGGAACTCAGATAGATTCTGAAGAACTTCAGACTTCGTCTCGGCACCTTCAACTTCGTAAGAATCGAGTTCCCCAAGCTTTCCACCGGATTCAGACTCTCTCTCCACAACCTACATTGCACCAGAAGAGACTTATTCCAAGAAACAGAACTCACAACAAAAGGAAGCTGACAGAACTGATCAAATCATCGTATCAACCTCTGGGGAAAGTACAGTAGACATTGTCGGCAAAAATGCGACTACTGACTGGAACTTGTTATAAATGATCCTCAGTGCATCAAATTCCACATTCTTCAAGATGTCATCTGCAATGACAGAAACCTGCAAGACACACATTGTCTAAATCAGTAGGAAGGAAAGAGTACAAAAATCAATATAACTAACAGTGCAGATATTCCATAATTACGTAAGTATCACTTCAACGAGATCAAAAAATTTGAAGTTGCAATAATTCAATTGAAGTGTTCAAAAGCTACACAGTGACTAGACAAGAACTTATTATCAGCCAAAATTGCAATTAAGATTCACCAATTCAGACAAAAAAGAAAGGGGAGTGAAAATAGAGCTTTCATCTGTCGCACCTATACCATCTTTGTTTGATGTACAACATGAGAGAAGGTAGGAAAAGAAAGGATATACAAAATGTTTGCTGTTCAGATTAAAAACATCATGATGTCAAAAAATTTCATACTACTCAACCATAACCACGAGATTGCATAAAGGTGGCCACCAACTTCAAACATAGTTGGACAAAAAAGAAATGCAAAGCAAGCGTACAACAGATTACTTGTACATATGCAAGATGTAGGATATCATAACCTGTGTGTAGTTAAGAGGATTTTTCTGCAACTCAGTCATGATCAGCTCAATGTCCTTCTTTGAATCTCGCACCAACTGAGCCTTTGCCTTTTCCCCCAAGACAACATATTTATTTTCCTTTTCAGGACCTAGCAATTACATATTAACAACAATTATATCAAGTTCCAGAGGCGAAAGATATTTCCACACTAACAATTGTGCTTTTACCAGAATTTAGCTTATGAAGAGCCCTGCTAATCTTGACGGATGTAGAATTAATTCCACCACAAAGACCTTTGTCCGAAGAGATGGTTATGATAACATTCTTCTTCACATCAACACCTGAAGCAACAAATATTAGAACGGCTGCCATTCTGAATAATTATAGAATGCAACACTAAAAAAATTAATATCAAATCCCCTAAAAGCTAACATCTGACCCAAAAAAACAAAGAAAAGTTTAACTATGTTGACAAGATCAACTTGAAAAATGGTAAAAAATACAATTCAAATAGCTCTATCTTTTTTTGAGAATCCTCATCCACAAAATGATTTGGGACCCAGTCAAACCCGTCCAGATGTATGCAAAATTGCCATGCATCAAAATAAAACATATGGCCAAATACATAGACGACCCATCAAAGTTAGCTCTAATTTTCATTTTGACACCTTAACTGAGACTATTTCCTACTGATCACTTGATCTAAACTTAAAATATTCCTGTTAGACACAAATTGTTGCGGTGGCACCGTGAGTGTAACACACCTTTGAGATCGTGAAAAGCCAAAAAACAATTCAATTTTTTTCCTCTTACTCGTTGTCGTGAGCCGAGGGTCGATTGAAAACAGCCTCTCTGCCCTTTCGGGTAGGGGTAAGGCCTGCGTACGTATTACCCTCCTCAGATCCCGCCTTGTGGGATTATACTGGGTAGTAATTGTTGTTGTTTTCTCCTTCCTCCTCTATCCCCCCCCCCCCCAACCCAAAAAACACCTCCTTCCTGCTACTTTCTCCCTGCCACCACCAACCAGCCACCCCATTAAACCTCTTCTGCTCCACCCATTTCATCATCAGTGCAAAACTCCATTTGCGTCATTTTTCTACACAAATGTCCTTTTTTCTCTTTCTTTTCTGGGTGATAACGATGGTGTTCGGGCCAACATTATTTTTCTCCATTTGTACTTAGCTTCCAGTTCTTATTTCATGATTCGAGGGGTATCCTAGCCAGTATTATTTTGGAAATAAACAATCACCCGAAACTTTATAATAACTTCATACTCTAGACACTATCCGACTCCAAGTGAAAATGCATCTAACTAAGGCTAGTTTTACCTCAGTATCAATTTTCCTTGGATCCGAAACCACAACTAAAACAAAAAAACGAACACTATGTATATGTAGACCAACCACTCACTATACAATTAAAGATACCAAATTTAGCAGTAAGCTGAATTAAGATTAAAAGGAGCAGGAGCAGCAGATCATAGGATGCATGGAGACTCTACGACCACGCTTGAACAAGATCTGTTCTATAGGCTTGTACCACACTCCTTGAGTTATAAGGATGTATGAGAATCCATAAAGTGATTCATCCCTACCCTTTTCCTCTTTCTCTTTTAACTACTCCGGGAATCTCGCTAGATGCCAAAAATCTAATTACAACGTACTGGGAGTGTCACCAAGAAGTGCAGTAAATGGCTGCCATAGTCCACGTGAATTTTCAGCTCTAGTCTGAATAGCTCTAAGCTTTGAAGCAGCAACCATCTTCATAGCCTTTGTAATCTTCTGGATATTTTTGACACTCTTCATCCGATTTCTGACTGCATAAGGGCATTTCAGTGTTAAACATAATGTAGTAAAGAAGAAAACATCAGTAAAGAAGGTTAAGAGAACATAATTGTGATATACGGAAACGGAGTATATAACAGATTTACAGTTGAATCTTACCAACTTGTGTTGAAATATACCGAACTCCTGATGAGACTGGTTCCCTGCATAAAAATCAGGGGTCATATAGAAGTAACAGATAGAATTGTTTTTTTCCGCTGGGGAAAATGAATGATAATTTTGATAAAGAAAGAATGATAGTTAGTTAAGGTGAAGAACATAATCCTATTATAGCTGCATATATAAATCATCTCTATCATCTTGAAACAAAAAGGCCATTGCAATATACTCCCCCTGCAAAGCCATCCAGTATCCAGTTACTGATAAAACAGAGATCTCTATTTTCCACTCTATCCAACACAGAAGACTTTGCAATTCTTGTAAATCTTTCGCTTTCTACAACAACAACTACTACACCTCAGCCCCAAGCAAGTTGGGATCGGCTATATTGCCATATTTCAACCTCGGTTCCAAAAAACTTCATAACAATTAGTATCTAAAACCTACCTCAATTATCAAACGTCCTCCCTTCTGCCCAAATGACCATATTCTTAAATCTAAAACAAGCATATCAAATATCCAGTCTCTTGCAATTCTTATATGACAAATATACAGCCAGCTTTACAGCAAATCTTAGTTCAGAAATTTTAAACAATCTTACCAGCATAAAACCTCATTGCCATTGATTTAAAACAGAGAGGCTGGATTCCCCTTTTTTAAAAGGTAAAGAAATGACAACCAACTAGCTCTATTTTATAATAGATAAATGTGTGAGTTTTATTAAAACCACCAGCAAAAAAGGGCATGCTTGGAAATTACAGCCAAAAGAGTGGGACCATTACACAAAAGTTGTAAAATGGGCTAAGAAAGTCAACAACGGCATCACAATCACTTACATCTAAAGCAGCCTTGTTGCACCAAAGCATGACAAACATATATTTTTTACCAACTTATCTCTTCTTTATACTTAAGACTTTTGTATGATTTTGCGAAAAAACTAAGGCATTTGTTGAGATTTATTGGCATATTTCAGGTATTATGTGATTTAGAGAAGATGAGAAAAAAAACAAGTTAAAATGAGCTAAAAGGATACTACCAGTGACTGCTCTTCGCGGTCGCGGAAGGTACAGATGCGATGCTGAAAATGACCTTCGCGAACGCGAGAGAAGGTATGCGGACACGCTGAAGGAAGGTCTGGTCAACTGCCCTTCGCGAACGCGGAGCTATAAAGGCGACCGCGGGCCGTTGGAAAGTTGTGAGCCGCGATCGCGGTTCTTCTTATTGCGAGCGCCAAGAAGAATGTTTGGTCAACCTAGTCAAGTACTCTCTGCGAACGTGGGGACTTATGCGCGATAGCAATGCAATGCAGCAGTTGTTCACTGCAATTGCGTTGCATGTTTGCGCGATCGCGTAGCTTATTAACTGGGTAGAACTGGAATTTCACGTTTTTGGCACCCAAACCATTTAATACTCGACCCGGCTCATTTGGAAAGGATCTTTGGCAAAACTTTGGTACTCTTGACTAAAAATACAAGCTTTGGGGCTAGGGTTTCTTGCACCACACTTAGAGATTGAAGATTTGAAGACTTTGGATGAGATTTTCTTACCCTTTTTACTGATTTCTTCAAATCCTTGATTTCTATTGAATATCTAAGTGCGTAATATTTATTCCATTACTTATATCTTGTTTAGGGGAATATTCATCATTAAGGTTTGGATTAAATCTCTTGTTATGCTTACGTATTATGCTTACATATTGAATGATTTTTATTAATTATGAAATGAGTTATGATTTCTTTAATTATTCTTGTTCTTTAATGTCTTAAGGGATTAGCTAATCCAAGGACTCCCGCATTTACTTCGATTTAGACCTAGAAAAGGCAAACTCGGGGTTGGGGCAGATTAATTAACAAAAACTTGAGGCATTAACCCGAATAAGATTGAACTACTTGTAGCCACATTCGGGTGTATTTAATCCTCCTAAGTGTTTTAGGAATAATTCAATTAGAAAGTCTCGTTAGTCTTCGAAAGAAGCTAATATAGAATCATTATCCGAGACTAATTAACAAAACTCGCTCATATTTGTAAAATCGTGAAATACATTGAATTGTTACTTGAGTATAATTTTCCTTGTATCCACGCTTGTAGTCATTGATCATTTTACTTGCTTTCTAGGTTAGCTTATATTTCCATATTAGCTATACTATTTTATCAAAACCCTTTATTAGTGTTTGGCTTCGCATAACAAGAAAAATTCTCTTACTTGTCTAATCGCCTACATATTTTTCCTTGTGGGATACGGCCTCAACTCATAGTTGGATATATTATAGTGCATGTAAACCTGTCCGCTTGATCTTTGAGGAGTGGATTTGGACGTTATCAATATACAGTTGAGCTTGAGTTTAATTACAGAATCTTTTTTGTTCTCAAAAGATATGTTATTCCTTCCCTTCCAGGGGGCCCATCAAAAGCCAACTTCCTGTACTTATCCGGCTAGCAAAGTAAAATAGCTGCTGGCATTTAAGCCACAAAATGCAAATACAAACGGCTGAAGAGAACAGTGCAAGAGACCAAAGATTACAAAGCATTTCTATGCTAATTTACCAAACCATATTACTTCCCCATGTTCAGATGGCTGTACATGCCAGTGAGAGAAGCAATAAAAATAACTTTTGATTGTTAGTAAAAAAAATGTTTTTTGAATGAAGTCATAAAGAAGTCCTATGGCTCCGGAAGAACGCAAGAGATCAAATGGTTTTTCACATTATGATACAACGCGTCAGCACTAATATTGAAGACTTGCAACTAGGGGTGTGCATTCGAATCGGTTTAGCGACAAATCGAATCGATTATTTGTTATCGGTTTATCGATTTCGATTTCGAAATTTCTTTATAGTTATCGATTTCGATTTAGTCCTCTTCGGTTATCGATTTATCGATATACCGATAAGATATACTAAAAAGACAAATATACCCTTATTCTATAATACCCTTTCCTTTACCCCAAGTAACTAACCCTATTATTTCCAGAAGCAACAGTTGACTCTGCCAAATTAACTATTCGATTAACAGCAGCCCTGAATCCAAAAGTGACCTTTCTATGAGAACGTCTAAAGAGCAATATTTTTAATAAATGTCTAACTCGAAGTTATTACATGTCATCACTAATACTTAAGTTATAGAATTGACTCATGGGAATTCTTCGGGCGAACAATTTCTGTACCGGTCTCAACATCCATTTCAAGAACAGAAAAATCCGGATATCCCGTTACAATTGCTATAACCACTACATTGAAGCAAACGGAACAAGAAAGTAACTGTCTATATTAGTTAGGCGTGTTTATGGCGATATAATTTCTGTGGAATCCCGCAAATTTTTCTATTGGTGTAATTGATAACCAAATCAATAAGCCCAAAAATCGATAAATCGATAAATCGAAATCGAAATCGAAAAAGTCAAAACCTTATTGAAAGGATAACGATAAGCATATGTACAAATCGATAATCGATAAGTAATTATTGATAAGGGTCAAAATCGAATGCACACCCCTACTTGCAACAAAACTCG
This sequence comes from Nicotiana noctiflora, assembly GCA_032618575.1. Lineage (NCBI taxonomy): Eukaryota > Viridiplantae > Streptophyta > Magnoliopsida > Solanales > Solanaceae > Nicotiana > Nicotiana noctiflora. The sequence goes on from JASVEL010000720.1 coordinate 38,844, forward strand.
TAAAGAAATTTCAACACCTAAATTGCAAAAAAAAAAAAGGCTTTTTTAGTGAGACCTGATATTACAACTGATCCAACTAAAAAAATATACTACATAGAAGAGCAGCAACTGAAATCCCTTAATTCCAATAACTGAAGAAATGAAAGAGGAAAAAATATAAATCAACTACTCCTCAATATCAAACAAGTTTGAAAGAAGGCACCATATGTAGTATGTCAAGTCAGATATATATTTTATCTTTTATAATTTAGACCTCTGCTCACACATGTATAGAAATCATTTTTTCTATTCCTTAATTTGTGCCAGTAACAAAAATATGCGGCATGTTCAGGGTCTAAAATTTAGGATTGCTTACCATCAGAGCAACCCCTCTTGTCATCTTTTGTATAAATCATCTAAAATATTTATTTTGGGCTCGTTTTATTCCAATAACACAAATTAACAATTCTCCAAAAGTAAAATCACATATGCATAATACTTATCAATCGGTCTCAATTACAACGTAGCTGGGGTTGACTATATAAATATCATATATTCATTCCGATCCATTCAGACCCATTATATAACAAAACTACACAATTTACATTTAACACAATTATGAGCTCTTTAATCTGAAAAATGTTTTTTTTTTAATGGAAGAGGAAAAAGTTCAACAAATCAAAGTCAATCCACTAAGCTTCTATAGAAACTAGATGGGTTCCACTATATAAATCCATCACATCTATTCAGCTCATTTAGGACACATTTCATTTCACTACTAAACAATTATCTTCTAACACAAAAATCATTCAATCAGATGCCTTTATACAAAACTAGTTGGCATATTATATAAATCCTCTATTTCCATATCGATACTAAATATTTTTTTCTTTTTTATCATAAATAATGAGTTTCATATAAATATACGAATAGATCAAATAGGGATGTTGGATGAAACATACTCGGAAGGAATGAGAGAAGAGCGGAGAGTGTTGAGAGGGCAGGTATTAATGGCGAAACGCCTTCCCTCACGTCTCAAAGCAGCCATCGCCATTGCGAGATCTGATGATTCGATCAAATCGCTTATTCTTCTTCCTCCTGATTGTTCTTGTGCAGATCGACAACTTTCGCTAGGGTTTTCAATGTCTTGAAATGACAAACTCAAAAGGGAGTGTACATTTTCCCAAAGTCGATGTTTCAAGAAAACGACGCCGTATATGTTGATCGACTTTTGTACAGATTCCGCATTAGATAAATAACAAAAATTAGATTCGTTCTAAAAGAAATTGTTGTTTTAATTATTATAAGTATAGAGAGATTGATATATTATTCGAATTCAAAATTATGTACGTAATGAAATGAAAACCCTTTTATTTATAGAAGAAAGGAAGCTATTGTGTAAGCTGCTACTGCAAGCTGCTGTGTAAGCTGCTACTACTGCTGCGTAAGCTACTACAAGCTGCTGTGTAAGCTGCTACTATATCCGATATGGATAATCTTCTACCGAGGTAATGTTTATCCATAATCGGATACTGAAAGGATAAACTTATTATACCCGTTATGAATAATCTTCTACCGGGGTAATGTTTATCCATAACCGGGTACCAAAATGATAAGCTTCTTCATGAGGCTTATTCACAACGGAGTACAAACATCCCTAATATAATATATTTATAACACTCCCCTTGGATGTTCATTAAAAGATAATGTGTCTCATTAAAACCTTACTAGGAAAAACCACGTGGGAAAAATCCTAGTGAAGGAAAAAGAGTACACATATTTAGTAATACGCATTGCTAGGTGCCTCGTTAAAAACCTTATAAGGAAAACCCTGTGGGAAAAAACCTTAATAAGGAAAAAAGAGTGCATCGCGTATTTACTCCCCCTGATGAAAACCTTGTTTCAAATATTTGAGTCTGCGCATTCCAATCTTGAATACCATCTTCTCAAAAGTTGAAGTTGGCAAAGATTTAGTGAATAAATCCGCTGGATTATCACTTGAACGGATTTGTTGCACATCAATGTCACCATTTTTCTGAAGGTCATGTGTGTAGAACAATTTTGGTGAAATGTGCTTCGTTCTATCTCCTTTTATAAATCCTCCCTTCAATTGGGCTATGCATGCAGCATTGTCTTCGTATAAAATTATGGATCTTTTTTCACATTCCAAACCACATTTTTCTCGAATAAAATGAATTATTGATCTCAACCATACGCATTCCCTACTTGCTTCATGAATAGCTATTATCTCAACGTGATTTGAAGAAGTAGCAACAATAGATTGCTTTGTGGAGCGCCATGATATGACAATACCTCCATACGTAAATACATATCCGGTTTGAGATCGAGCTTTATGGGGATCAGATAAATAACCTGCATCTGCATAACCAACAAGATATGCACTATCTTTGTTAGCATAAAACAAACCCATATCAAGAGTTCCCTTTAAATATCGCAATATATGCTTAATCCCGTTCCAATGTCTCCGTGTAGGAGAAGAACTATATCTTGCTAGTAAATTAACAGAAAATGCTATGTCGGGCCTTGTAGCATTAGCAAGATACATTAGTGCACCAATTGCACTAAGATACGGTACTTCGGGACCAAGGAGTTCCTCGTCCTCTTCTGGAGGTCGGAACACATCCTTATTCACTTCAAGTGATCGAACAACCATTGGTGTACTCAATGGGTGTGCTTTGTCCATGTAAAATCGTTTTAAGACTCTTTCTATATAGGCAGATTGATGGATAAAGATCCCTTCTGCTAAATGTTCAATTTGCAGACCAAGACAAAGTTTTGTCTTTCCAAGATCTTTCATCTCAAATTCTTTTTTAAGATATTCAATTGCCTTTTGGAGCTCTTCTGGAGTTCCAACAAGATTTATGTCATCAACATAAACAGCAAGTATAACAAATTCTGATGCCATTTTCTTTATAAAAATACATGGACAAACAACATCATTTATGTAACCTTCTTTCAGCAAATATTCACTAAGGCGATTATACCACGTGCGCCCAGATTGCTTTAAATCGTACAAAGAGCTTTATAATCTGGTTGAATATATTTCCTGAGATTTTGCTTCAGGCATTTTAAATCCTTCAGGTATTTTCATATAAATTTCATTATCAAGTGAACCGTACAGATAAGCTGTAACTACATCTATTAGATGTATTTCAAGCTTTTCATGTAGTGCTAAACTGATGAGATATCGAAATGTTATGGCATCCATAACAGGTGAATATGTTTCATTAAAATCGACTCCAGCTTGTTGTGAGAATCCTTGTGCAACAAGGCGAGCTTTATATCTTTCAACTTCATTTTTATCATTCCTTTTTCGCACAAAAACCCATTTATGACCAACTGGTTTTATACCAGCAGGTGTTTGGACAACTGGTCCAAATACCTCTCTTTTAGCAAGTGACTTCAATTCCAATTGAATTGCCTCTTGCCATTTTGGCCAATCAGATCTTTGTCGACATTCTTCGACAGATCGAGGTTCAAGATCCTCACTATCTTTCATAATATTAAGTGCGATATTATATGCAAAAATATTATCCACCACTATTTCAGAACGATTTAAATTAATCCCATCACCGCTCGAACTTATTAAAAGTTCTTCACTTACATGAGCTTCGGGTTTGTTGATTTCTTCAGGAATCTCAGAACTAATTAGATCTCGGGTCTCTTCAGGAGATTCCTTCATGGTATCAATTTGATTATTTGCCGATTTTCTTTTTCGAGGATTTCGATCCTTAGAACCCAAAGGCCTACCACGCTTCACGCGTGCTTTAGGTTTACTAACTCTCATGCTAATAGATGGTCCTACTGGAATATCAATTCGGATAGGCACATTCTCTACAGGGATATGTGACTTAGTTATCCTTTTCAAATCAGTAAATGCGTCTGACATTTGATTTGCTATATTCTGTAAATGGATGATCTTCTGGACCTCCTGATTACATATAGGGGTACGTGGATCAAAGTGAGATAATGATGAAACTTTTCACACAATTTCTCTTTTGATTTCCTTTTTCTCTCCCCCTAATTGTGGGAAATTTATTTCATCAAACCGACAATCTGCAAATCGAGCAGTAAATAAATCTCCTCTCAATGGTTCAAGATAGCGAATAATAGAGGGTGATTCAAACCCAACATATATTCATATCCTTCTTTGTGGTCCCATTTTACTGCGCTGTGGTGGTGCTACTGGCACATATACAACACATCCAAAAATTCGTAAATGGGCAATATTTGGTTGATGACCAAAAACTAATTGTGACGGAGAATATTTATTATAATGTGTCGGTCTGAGACAGATAAGTGATGTTGCATGCAAGATAGCATGGCCCCAAAACAGTAGTGGGCAATTTTGTTTTCATAAGTAGTGGTCTTGCTATCAATTGTAGGCGTTTAATAAATGACTATGCAAGGCCATTTTGAGTATGAACATAAGCTACAGGATGTTCAACTTTTATCCCAACTGATAAACAATAATCATCAAAAGCTTGAGATGAGAATTCTCCAGCATTATCGATGCGAATAGCCTTTATAGGATAATCTGAGAATTGTGCCCTTAATCAAATTATTTGGGCTAATAGCTTTGCAAACGCCAGGTTGCGAGATGATAATAGGCACACATGAGACCATCTTGAAGATGCATCTATTAGGACCATAAAATATCTAAACAACCCACTTGGTGGGTGAATAGGTCCACATATATCCCCATGTATACGCTCTAAAAAGGCAGGGGATTCAATGCCAACCTTCATTGGTGATGGTCTAGTGATCAGTTTGCCTTGATAACAAGCATCACAAGAAAATTCGTCATTCGTAAGAATCTTCGGGTTCTTTAACGGTTGCCCACTCGAATTTTCAATAATTCGTCTCATCATTATTGATCCAGGATGGCCCAAACGGTCATGCCAAAGCACAAAGGTATTTGAATCCGCAAACTTCTGGTTTACGATAGAGTGTGCTTCAATTGTACTAATTTTTGAATAGTATAAGCCAGAAGATAAAGTTGGTAACTTTTCTACAATGCATTTCTCGCCAGAAATATTCTTTGTAATACAAAGATATTCCATGTTTATTTCATTTATTGTCTCAACATGATACCCATTTCGGCGGATATCTATAAAACTCAACAAGTTTCTTCGGGACTTGGAGGAGAATATGCATTGTCTATAATAAGTTTTGTTCCCTTAGACAAAAAGATAATGGCTCTTCCGGAGCCTTCAATCAAACTTATATTACCAGAAATTGTTGAAACATTTACTTTTTCCTTATGCAAATAAGAAAAATATTTCTGATCCCTGAATATGGCATGAGTTGTTCCACTATCAATAACACAAATATCTTCATGATTTGTCTTTAATCCAAACATAATTTGAGGATTATCTATATTCTTCAAAATGACATAAATAAAACATATTATAGTAAACATCAAAACATAACTTTTATTTCTGTACAACAATTACATAACTATACTATCTATTACAAACAATAAAAAATATAATATTTATATTTCTACAGATTCACTACTGATTACATGACTTGTTTCTCTTTCTAGGAGTGCAAAGTAATCAGCTACATCTAAATGCATGAAGTCAAAATTAAGAGATAAAATTTGCTTCGACATTTTTCTCTGTCTTTTTCAAGGAGGCTTAATAAAGCTCAACCGGGTGCTTTGGCGTGCGATATGTACGTGAACAGTGCCCTTTTCCTCCACATCTATAACATGCACTTTCAGTATTTCGTGCTTGCACCGCTTCATGCTTTTGTTCCTTCCTTTTCCACTGCTGGTGGCGAGGAGGGTTCTTTGGTGCATTATTATTACCATGATTGAGATTTCTTCTCCGACCACGGCCATGACCACGACTGGGGCCACGACCTCTTCCACGTTTGGCTTGGTGGAAGTTCGTCTCATTCACTTCAGGGAATGGACAAGAACCAATAGGTCAACTTTTATGGTTTTTCATTAATAGCCCATTAAACTCGGCTAGAGTTTAAGTTAAGAATACATTTTAAATCTCATCTCTCGATATTGCTGCTGTAGGAGCATATTCGAGGCATGGAAAATGGTGAAAGTTTTTTCCAACATATAATAATCAGTAATATTATCACCACATCATTTTAATTGGGAAATAATTATGAACATAGCAGAATTATACTCACTAATAGATTTAAAATCTTGTAGCCTTAAATGAGTCAAATCATATCGTGCCTGTGGAAGAACGACCATCTTGAGGTGGTCATATCTATCTTTCAAATTATTCCACAGTATGACTGGATCTTTAACAGTAAGATATTTCATTTTCAGACCTTCATCAAGGTGATGACATAGGAATATCATTGCTTTGGCACGGTCTTGGTTTGATGCCTGATTTTTATCACGGATGGTGTCTGCCAGACCCATCGCATCAAGATGAATTTCAGCATCAAGCACCCAAGACATATAGATTTTGCCCGATATATCCAGGGCTACAAATTCAAGTTTAAAAAGATTTGACATTATTTAATAAAATAAAGTTCTTACCTCAGATACTTTCAAAATATTTGCTCGATATGGCAGAGTCTCGTGCTGATAACGTGTTATAAAATAAAAACTGTAAAGTAAAGACAAGATATAGAGAGTGACTGATATATTATTCGAATTCAAACTGATATACATAATGAAATGAAAACCATTCTATTTATAGAAGAAAGGAAGCTGCTGTGTAAGCTACTATAAGCTGCTGTGTAAGCTGCTACTGCAAGCTACTGTGTAAGCTACTACAAGCTGATGTGTAAGCTGCTACTATACCCGATATGGATAATCTTCTACCGAGGGTAATGTTTATCCATAACGGGGTACCGAAATGATAAGCTTCTTTAGGAGGCTTATTTCCGATAGAGTACTAAATAGATAAACATATTTACGGCGGAGTCACATACGGATAAGCTTCTTCAGGTAGCTTATTTACAACGCAGTATGACTACTAGTTAGATAAATAACAAAAATTAGATTCATTCTAAAAGAAATTGTTGTTTTAATTATTATTTTTATTTTAATATTTAGGTTTTAAAATCAAATTAAAATATTTTACTTGTTATGAAATAATAAAAGAAGAAGAACAATATTGTAGAGAAAAGTAGGGAGAGAGAATTCTTATCGATTTGGGGATGAATTACAATGGAATAGGATCCTCTATTTATAGGGAGATGGTGACTTATCCACCAAGTAATAAATCCTAAAAACTCTCCACAAGATAGACATTCACTCTAAATAGAATTCTATTCATAACACTCCCCCTTGAATGTCTATTCAATGATAATGTGCCTCGTTAAAACCTTAACTAAACGAAAATCCAATGGGAAAAAAAATTCTAGAAATGGAAAAAGAGTACACATATCTAATAATACGCCTTTTGGTTGCCTCGTTAAAAACCTCGCAAGGAAAACCCAGTGGGACAAAACCTTGTAAGGGAAAAAGAGTGCAATGCGCATTAACTCCCCATGATGAGAGCATCAATTCACATCCTTGAGCCTTCACATCTCAATCTTGTTCACTAGCTTCTTGAAGGTTGACGTCGACAAAGATTTTATATCGGTTTCATTGTATTTTCATAATGACATAACATAGAGATCTCTTCATTCATATATTCAGGTACCTGAATCTCTTTTGAGATTTTAAGAAGTGTTATGTCATGTAATCTTCTAGATCACTTGCCTCCTTTATTATGATAATTTTGATCATTTGCTCATCTTCTTTTTCAAGAAGTTTATTTGAATCTGAATGTCTATACTCTTTAAATGTCCATAGACTTTGTCCTTCTAAGATTTAATATGAGCATTTGCAATGAGAATATAGTTACTTTCTTTGGGTCAACAAATGCATCTGGCATGCTTTGCAATAAATTGCACATGAATTATCCTTTTATGAACTTCAAGTTCATACTATTTTGTTCGAGGATCTAGATGTATAAATGATAATTCATTCCATATAACGTTTTCTCAATTGTTGTATCTTGTCTCCCCCTCATGTTAGAAAAAACTAACTTGTTTCCTCAACTTTGAGAACTCATCTTTGTGCGTTATGGTGTTAATCAAAATATACACCGCACATCAATAATAATAATAACATGGAATTATTTGGTTCCTGACCCTGAATCACTTGTGAGAGGAGAAAATAATATACTTTCGTATATAATGTATATCAAACTGATATATATAACTTTGTTCTCGTAAGTAATAGTTTAGCTATTAAGTGGAGGCACTCAATAAATTATTTTGCTAAACCAGCTATGATGTAGACCAACTTATCAAGATGAACTTCTTGAATAGAAAATACGGAATATGCTCAAAATTAAATTATTGAGCAAGTTACCTCGCAAACACCGGCCAGGTTGCGGGTTAATAATAATTGCACATGTAACCATCTCATAGATGCATCTTATGTGGTATACATGGCGGGTGAATGAGCCCATATTCACCTTTGATATTTCCAGCATTCATGGGATTCAATCCCAATTTTAGTTGATCTATTAATTAATGAGAACAAGCAATATAAGAGAATTCGTAAAGAACTTTCTAGTTCTTTAATATTTACCCATATAAATTCTCTTTTAATTTTGCACATCATACTTAAATTGATTTGGCTAAATCAATTATGCCAACTGAATAAATTATCAATATTGATAAACTTCAGATTTACACCATGACTTGTGCAATTATCAATAAACTCCAAGTTTATTATGATATGGGTTTTTATATCAATAGACATCCATTTTATTGTGGTACTCTTTTATTTGTGTTCTTTTATTTGGAGAATAAAGCGGATAATTTTTTACATACATATTACCCCGCTATAAGTTGTAGTAATAGAAGATCTTGAATCTTTCCTTTATTTATAGTCTCAATATAATCAACCGCTTCACGTATACTTTGGAAACTGAATAAGTTTCTTTGAGACTTACTACAACACAATACTTTATTGGTAACCAATTGTGTTTCTCCAAAATAGTAATAATTGGCTCTTCCAGAGCTCTCAATTAATTTTGCACTACCACAGATTCATCATCATCCACGTGGTGAATATCTCTTTTAAAGAGAAAGTTATATCATTATGGCCATGGTCAAAATAATATGCAAGATTTGTTTCTTGCATTTCCGTTGTCTTTTAATAATCACAATGCCAAAATATTTTGGTGTACAATAGGTACATGACCAATGATCATTCATGCCATAATAATGACATTATTTATGGTATCATCTCAAACCTTCTTCTAGAGGTGAGTGTGGTATATTCACTACCACTATCACGTTCATATTCTTTGAAGAATGAATATGTATTCATAAGTAAGATGTTGTCACATTCACATCATGAATGGACCATAATCATCTTTTTGTGCTTTATAAAATCTCATGTCAAATCGATGACAAATATTACTTTCACAGAGTGAAGGATTATTTTGAGAATACTTATTGATCTCATTACCACAATGATGACGATATAATTTTGTCTATTGCCACGTGAACAAAGCAAATTCAATGGGACGGATTTTCAATTCTTTGCCCACAATTATACATGAATTAATCATGGCAAGACATAGAAATTTTACCACTTTGGGTGGTTATAATTTCTTTCAAACTCCATTAGAGTTGCAAACAAAATTTATCGTCTTTGCTTGTATTTAAAATCAAATAATAGAATGTCAAGAATTTGAAAGAGAAAAGTAAAATACTTACCTTAAATCTAAAATTTAATCATGAAGGAAGTTCATGGAGCAATTGACAATCATTGTGCTCAATCCCAAAGCTTCTACTCAATTGGTAAGAGTCTCGTGCTGATAACGTGTTATGAAATAATAAAAGAAGAAGAACAATATTGTAGGGAAAAGTAGGGAGAGAGAATTCTTATTGAATTTCGGGATGATTTACAATGGGGTAAGACCTCTCTATTTATAGGAGAAATATGACTTAGTCACAAAGTAAAATTCTCTGCAAAATAGACATTCATCATAAATAGAATTCTATTTATAACATTACTGAATTATTTTCTTATTTTATCAATCAGAGAATTTTAATATTTAAGTCTTTAGAAAAAATTATGATTTTACCTTAAAAAATAAGAATTTAAATACTAACATCATTGTAAAATCTCATTTTTTTGCCCCAAATTACTGATCTTAAAAAGTGAATTACCTTTTTCTTTGTTTTTTTTGTTTTCCGTTTAAGGGGATAATTTATTTTCAGTATAATTCTAGGACATAGAAGGCATAGATTAAATATAAAAAATTAAAACAAAAAACTACAATTATGGTTTCAAACCAACAACTTCAACCTTTATAAAAGAAAATCTATTAACTTTGCCAATGAAAAGGCGAGGAGCTCACTAAGATAGTAATAATTATACAAATTAATATATATTTTTGTAAAACAATATAAATATTTAGCCAAGATAGTCATACAATTCTTTTAAACAAGATGGTCACATCATTGAATAGCAGTTCTAACCAGATTATGATAATTAGAGCATTGTTGATTTTTAGTGTGTATTTTCTGCTTTACCATAAATAACTCACAGCTTGTTTGGATGGTTCATGGTTGTATAAAAAGAAAGTGAAAATAAAACGTAACAAAAGAGAGAACAAATGCGACAGAAAGTGTCAGAGCTTTGAAAGCTTAAAAATGGAGCTTGAAATTGAATGTCCAATCACTATATGTGTAATTTCATACATAATGAGGAAAATTAAAAACTAATCGATCTATTTACCGCTCTGTGGGGCCTTTATTCACTCTTTTCTTATTTTCTCAACTCGTAAAGAAATTACATGTCGTTTCATAATGTATTATATTTTATTATATTGTATTATTTAATAAATATAATCTTTGGACACGTTGTATCGTTTGTCATTGTTTCATGATATCATGCACCAAAAATATAAAGAATAAATTTATAACATTACTAAGAAAAAATAAGATACAGAGTAGAATTATTATATTAAAAAGTAGGGTAAAGTAAGAAAAATAATTTATTTAATAATAAAGAAGGGCAAAATAAGAGAAAAAAAGGGTAACTACGTCACCACACCAAATATATTATTACTCGTTAGGGTAAAATATGTTATACTAAATGATCGCATGTAGTGACACGTGAAGACGAAGGCAGAGGATAGCTGAAACTGAAGGTAACTGTTCATCTATTATTGGAAAGGATGATACCCATAAAGATGAGTAAATGCATGCCACCCGGTAGCATTTAATGAAGAATATTCTACGACATTTAGTACAGTGCATGTTACAAAGAATATGGCATTCATGCCCGTCATTACACATTGTTCAATGGTCCTCATAATTGACATTAAAGAAGGTCTTGATCCTAGGACTTTGTTTCCTAGGTGCAGCTATATATAGTGAGCTCTATTATCATTATAGAGGACACAAATTTTCTACCAAGCATACGCTACACTTTATTCAAAGCTTAATATAACTTTATCTTCTTGCTTTTTTATTTCATTGTTGTTGTGCCCGAAAGCCCTGCTCTCCGAACTGTTATTCTTGCTACGTCTCTGTCTCAAGGCTAAGTATTGCATAGCTATATAATTCATCAATTATTTCAGGATAAAATTCAACTATGCTGTTTTACGGAGAAATAATTTGGCGCCCATCGTGGGACCTAGACAATTGTGTAATTTACTTGGTCTTGCCTTTTTTATTAACATGTTTTGATTAATTGTTCTAAGCAAAAAATCATAAAAAATGGCAGATAATGGTGTTAACAATATGCACAATCTTGAGGCCCAAGGAAACCAGCCTCAGCACGAGGATTCAATTAGTGATACTCGTAGTGAGGAAAACGAAGCCACACTGGTCCATGGCAGGCGGTACCCGCGACATGTTCGGGAGGCGACTTTTGATGACGCTGAAGAGGAGCATGTCGTTGAAGCGGAAAGGGTCATGTAGGAGCAACAAAAGGTCATTCTAGGTCATCTCACACGACACGATAAGGTTATGACATAACTAAAGCAGGCATTATTGGGTGCTTCTAATAATGAATGGACGAGGTCAAGTTCCTCCCCGTGCTCCCACAAATCAAACAACACAGAGGTCGATAACAATACCCCAAGGGTGAGGTCAGCTTCGATGGGGCCAGGAGGAGCCGATCCAGTCATAACAACGAGGGCGATCCCTTCAAAATCGAACTCTTACGGTTTATAAGGTAAGTGAATGCCCGCATGGACCAAATCCCGGCTGCACCACCGGTACTAAAAGGACCAGACTCAAAGAAGTACACTCAATTACCGTACAAACCGAGCACGATACCAAAATTGATCCCGAAGTGATTTAAAATGCACGATGTGCCAAAATATGATGGGACTTAAAATCCTCATGAGCATATTACCACCTATACAACGGCGGTGGAGGGGAACGTTTAGCTCCCCATGAGATCGAATCAATTTTGCTAAAGAAATTCAGAGAGACTCTCACGAGGGAGCCTTGACGTAATATTCGTTGTTGCTTGAGCATTCCATAGATTTTTTTGAGATGCATGCGGATTGTTTCATTAAGGCCCGTGTGGTGGCCAGAAAGGTGCACAAACTGCACAAGGAGAGTCCGAGTTGTTGCGGGGTTTGTAACCCGGTTCTAAAAGGAATGAATGTTGCTCCCAGATGTTATGGATTAATAGATGGCTAAAACATTCACCAAGGCTTTAAATCCGAGAAGTTCTGGAGCTTCCCATAAATTGAAGGAAATCTTGTTCGAGTTTCAAGTGACGACTTGGGAAGATGTCCACAACCAGTACGTATCAAAGATAAGGATCGAAAATGATCAGGTTGAATTTCCATCGACAACCAAAGGATGGGAGAAGAATAGAGAAAAATCAAAAGACAATTTTGACACGGACAGATGACCTTCGAGGGGCCAATTTTTGCCATACGAAGGACCGAAGGCCGCGGAAGAGGTTTTCGGTCGGTGGACAGGTTTGTTACTGGTAGAAGAACTAATCTCGATCGGAATACAGATCATTATAAGACAAGGAAACATCAAGTTCTCGAGATTCTTCCTATCCTAAACTATCAGAATACAACTTCAACGTCAGTGTAGTAGTGTTGGTATTGGCTATGAGGAATATTAAAGAAGCACAATTCCAAAAGCCGACAAGGTTTGATCCCAGCGAGAGAAACCCTAATTTGTGGTACGAATATCATAGGACAAATGGCCACCGGACTGGGGATTGTTGGCATCTGCATGAAGAGGTGGAAACACTACTGAAAAATGGCCATCTCAGGGAATTCTTAAGTGACCTCACCAAAAACAATTGCAGCCATAACTGTGATAACATGAAGCCCTCAAAAGCAGGAAAAGACACCCTACGCTAGGCGATTAACATGATTTTTTGGGGGAACGAGATTAACGAGGTTATCTTCTCGAAAGAAAAAAATGAAGGTATCAATACCCACGTCCGTCGTTACGGAAATTTCCACCCCGTTACCTTGCATTAACATATCTTATGCTTCTATATCGGTTTTAGAACCTATCGGGTGAGTTAGGAGTGAATTGAATTAAAAATGAAGCAAATAGCATGTTTGAAGGAAGTTTGAATATGGAAAGTCAACCTAGAGTTGACTATCGAGTTAGAGTGCTCGGAATCGGATTATGATGATTTGACTAGTTTCGAGGGATCATTTATGACTTAGGAGAGCAATCGGAATTGAATTTGGAGATCCGGTGTAGAAATAATCTTGCATTGGCTAAGGTTGAATTTTGGCGAAATCCGATCGATAGGTGAGATTTTGATCCGGGAGTCGGAATGGAATTCCGACAGTTGCAGTAGCTCCGTTAGGTGATTTTGGATGTGCCTGCAAAATTTCAGGTCATTCGGACGTCGTTTGGTCGGGTTTTTGATCGAATGTCGATTTCGGAAGTTTTGAAGAAACTTAGGCTTGAATCCGTGCGTAATTGGTGATTTTGATGTTTAGGATGGTGTTTTTATGATTGGAACAAGTTTGAATCGTGTTATGGAGTATGTTGGTAGTTTTCGTTGGGGTCCCGGGGGCCTCGGGATGAATTCGGGGGTCCAAACGGACCATTTTGAGCCAAAAAGGGGCTGCTGGATTTGCTGCAATAAAATTGCAGGTTATTGTTCTCTGCGATCGCGGCCATTGCCACGCGATCGCGTAGTGTATCGAGATATGGCTGGGAGATTGCTCTTCGCGATCGTAGGAGTAGTGATGCGATCGCGTGAGGTTGAGTGTTTGTGCATCGCGATCGCGGGTCGGTCGATGCGATCGCGTAATGTCGTGTTCTTGAGCAGTGCGATCGCGACCCCTTTGATGCGATCGCGTAGGGTCGCTGAGTTGAGCACTGCGATCGCGTCCAGGCTCACGCGATCGCGTAGAGGAAAGTTGGCAGCCAGGTTTTTGTGCATCGCGATCGCACGCCCAGTGCTGCGATCGCGTAGAGTAAACGGCCCAGGCAGTGAGTTTAAGTCCGGAAACATTTCATTTCGGGTTCATTTGCAAAACCCTCCATTGTTGAGCTCTAGAGTGAGAAAGTGACGGGAAATAGCTGGGAGATCATCGGGATATTGTCGGAGGTAAGTTTCGTGGTTTAATTACACACTTTTATCATGAAATCATGGATTATTTCTATGAAAATGGAGGATTAAATGTGGGTTTAAGCCCTAGGCCTAAATTGTAGAAAAATACCGATTTGAGCGGGCATATGGAGTCCGAATTTGGTAAATTTGATATGCCTAGACTCGTATTGAGACGAGGGTTCCGAATATGTAACTTTTATAATTTTTTGAGAAGCGCACCAAAAGTCGGGTTTTGACAACTTTGTGGGTTTTGGTGTAAACCGAGTTATTTCGATTGGGTTTTGTCTAATTAGCCTATTTTGATATATTTATGCTGATTTGTGCTAGTTTTGACGTGCGTGGATGCCGGTTCGAGGAGCTAAGGCGTCGCGGGCATGAGCTTTCGTCGGTTCGAGGTGGGTAATACTTGTAAATGATGTCCCGAGGGTTAGTAAACCCCGGACTTGCACATCTTAGTGCTGTGTCGAGGTGACTTGCACGCCGGATAACGGGCGTGGGGTAGAGCACCATTGGGGATTGTGACTTGGTCCGTCCCGCGTAATAAATAATAACACCTAATTGTTGAAATGAATTGGACTAAATATCATGCTTGGGCTTCGTGCCGATTATTTGAATCCTTCAAGGATTAGTATCATTGTCTTGATAACACTGTACATATTTTTATCTAAATTTAAGGTTTTAAATGGTATTTTGCTATTCAGCATTCTTATAAGGTTATGAAAAACTTGAACAAGGTCTTAATAATATTTTAGTTGTGAGCTAATATGATATTGTTGCCCGTAGGGCTTTCTTGATTATTTGTTAGACTGATTGGGCCGAGGGCCATATGTTAGGGCATGACATTTCATGTGAGCATATGCATACACATGCATGGATCGGACTGCACGCCGCAGTGGTATACGGATCGGGCTGCGTGCCGCAGCAGGTTTGATATTAATATTGTGTTTGGGCTGTAGGAGCCCCTCGGGAGTCTGAACCCCCACAGTGAGCACGGGTACCCAAATTGGATCGGGCTACACGCCGTAGCGGTCATATGCATTGCATGGCATACATACGTTGGTTTACGTGTACTACGTGGCATAACATTCAGCACTCATACATTACTGGCACACATGCATTAGTTGCCTTATTAACCAGATCTCCTGGTGTAAATTGATAAGGAGTGCTGAGCCCGAGGGGCTGATTTGAGTGCGGACTTGCATTGCTTGAGATTGTATCCGGGTATTGGTATATTATTATGAAAGAAAGTAGCTAAATAATCTACTCACATATGCTTGAAAGGAATAAAAAGATAGTCATGTATTGTGTAGCATGAGGTAGTGCCTATCGTGGTTTTCTTCCCTTCGGCATTATTTACTTTTATTACTGCTGAGTTGGAAGTACTCACACCCGACTCACTGCACCTTGTGTACAGATCCAGGTACATCACGGTGGAGCTGATTCTATTGCGGCTCGGGAGTGCTTTTGGACGGTCGAGGTAGGCGCCGGCGTTCGTAGGACTCGATTCTCCGGTTTGCCTATATTTTTATTACGATTATCCCATACTTGTGCACGAGTTATATTCACTATTTACACTTTGTATACTGTGTAGAGGCTCATGACGCTTGACCCTTCGGTCCATGGGAGTTGACACGTGTTGGGACTTGGTTCCCCGTTTTTAATATATCTATCACTGTTATGCTTAAATTGGATAAAGTGAGCTTGTGGCTCCGTGGTTATTGTTGATTGGTCGGGCTGGCCTAGCGGTGTGTTGGGCGCCATCACGACCGAATCTGGGGTACCCACAACAAATGGCTTCAGGAAGTCGCTAAATATGATATCACTTTCACGGAGGAAGATGCAGGCAGGTTGTTGCTACCGCACAATGATGCATTGGTAACCTCTTTAAATGTATCAAATTTTATAATCAAATGTGTTATGGTGGATCCAGATATTTTTGTAATAATCCAAACTTATTGGAAGCATTGTTCCGGCCATGAAACTCCTCACGGCGTCTAACTTCGCAAACATGATAATTCGAGGAGAGATCCTGCTGCCCACAAATGCTGAAGGGGTGATGAAGACGACCCTTTTGGAGGTTGTGGATTGTGATATGGGCTACAACATTATCGTGGAAAGACTGTGGTTTCACGAGATGAAAGTTGTACTATTAAAGTATCATTAGTTGTTGAAATTCCCAACTCATTAGAGGATTAAATATATTAAAGGCGATCAACTGGCGGCAAGAGAGATGAATGCGATTTCGGTCTCTAATAGAAAAGGGAAAGAAGCATGCAACATAGAAATAATAAGAACTAATGTTTGCTCTCGAATAAAGTAATGTCAACTAGGGGGAAGATGCATCAGAACCTTATTAGGTGCCAAGATATTTCCAGATACAGGAAGAGACAAAGCAACAAAGTCCACAGCGAAAGAGCTTGAGCAAGTCACATTGTTTGCAAAGTTCTTGGAGAGGAAATTCCACTTGGGGACAGGAATGCACCCTGAGCTAAGGTCTGGATTTGTTGAATTTCTTAAATTAATGCCGACTATTTTGCAATGTCGCATGCGGATATGACAAATATCCCAAAGGAAGTGGTCGTACACAAGCTGAGCTTGGATCCCAGCATCGCTCTAGTAAGACAAAAGAAACGTCCCATTGCCGAGGCCAGAAATAAATTCGTCAAAGAAGAGGTAACTCACCTAGTTGATATCGGTTCGATTTGAGAGGTAAAGTATCCGGACTGGCTAGCTAACGTAGTAGTAGTTTATACAAAGAATAATAAATTGTGCATATGCGTAGACTATAAGGACTTGTATAAGGCGTATCCAAAGGACTCGTTCCCAATGTGAAACATCGATCAAATAATTAATGCATCGGCTGGGCATGAGTCAATAAGTTTTCTCGATGCTTATTCCGGGTACAATCAAATTAAGATTAACCCGAACGATCACGAAAAACTTCGTTCATAACGAATTTCGGTACATATTGGTATAATGTGATGTGATAACTTGAGATTCTAGTCTATTTTATGCCCAGTTTTGCTTGAGTTTTGGGCTAAAATGTGTACAAAAATTCCCAAAAGCTAACTTGTTATGCTTGTTTGCAGTGTTTGGTCAAAAAGAGACAAGGATATCATAACCAGCTATAAAAAAGGAGTGAAACCTGCACAAGTTCAAAACCAAGTCAAAGCAGCACTACAGCAGAAACCATGGATGCAGAAGACCCACCGCGACCGCAAGATTCATAGAGATGATATTTGAGGATTTTCAAGTCACTGCAGTCCACGGTGATTTTATGTGATAGCAGTCTTTTTATTGCGGTCCGCGAAGAAGGAATTCAAAGAGTGTGGAGATTGCGCTAAAGTTGAAGACCGTGATTGCTATTTTACGCGGCCACAATAACCTCACCACTGCAAAGTTTCATTTTTTGTTGCCAGTGGTACCTCCGTAGGGGTATTTTTGTCCGGGAAATTTAGATGTGTATAAATACTACTTTTCATATTTTAGGTCTTCTTATCTGTAGCCGAGCACGTGAACGACGTATTTTACCTATTTTGAGTAATTTTGTAGCTTGTTTAGCAATTAATCTTAGAATCTTATCTTGTAATTAAATTTTATCGGTTATTTTTCATCTCAATCTATGGTTTCTTCTTCAATTATGAGTAGCTAAACCCATTAGATAGGGTTGTGGCTCAACCCTAGTGTGGGTATTTAATTGATCTTTTGTTTTAGGGCTTAGATGTTTATGGGTGATTGATATTTGTCCTGATTTATGCTTTCTATGTTGAATTAGTGGTTGCAAACACTAATTTGTGCCTTTTTTACTTAGGCTCTTCTTGAGAAAGAGAGCTCAAGTCTAGAAAATTCAGGCAACAAGGAATTGGAGTGTATTCAAGAGATTGATAGCCCCAATTAAAGGGTTAAACCTAGAGATTGTAATACCCAACTTGAGCCAACATTGCTTGCACAAATTGAACACCCAATTGGGCTTGAGAAAGACAATTAGGGCAAAGTCACTCTTACTATGGGGAGGTGTAGAGCGAGTAGATTCGTGCATTGGTTATATCACGATCCCAACTATAACATTATTACCCTAAGTTTTAGATCCCCTTAGATACTCGCCTAGGAGTAAGTCTATCTTTTACCCATTTAGAAAACCCTACAAAAATACCATAGTCAAATTTCTTGCGTCATTAGTATAAAAATTAGAATAGTAAAAAAAATCAAAGCATGTTTGGAAGTGTAAACAATTACATCGCGCATTGCTAGTTTAGATAGGAACCCAATCCCAAACTTATTCTAGCTCCCTATAGATTCAATCCTAACCTTCTTGAGTAAAAGCTGCAGCGATTGCTCTTGCCACTATATAGTGGTGTAGGGTTGGATCCGATCACTTTTGGGCATCGTTGCCGGGGAGCTAAATAGTTTTGGCTATCTATCTATCTAATTTCGTGTTTAGTTTTTATTTCCTTCTTGTTTACTTACTTGGGTGAATTATCAATTCAAGTACTAAAATATGACAAACAACGCACCTCTCAGAGATGTTCCACAGAGTGAGGAAGTTAATAAAAATGCAGAGGAAGTGGTACCTTTAGTACCTCAACGACAAAGGAGAGGCTGACAGGCCAATGATAATATTCCAGAACCTTCCTCGCTACCTCCAAGAGTTGTACCTCGTGTGCTTCCAAACTAGGGCTACGCCAGTGCAATTGTCCCACCCCGGATCCAGGCGGGCAATTTTCAAATTGTAAAAGTAATGTTGACATTATTGGAGCAGTGATGGTACTTTAAGACTTCGTTGATACCTATTGGGGAAGCAAGTAGACGAATTTGTCAGAGGATGCATTGTTGTTAAGATTATTCCCGTTCTCACTTAGAGGGAAAGCATTGGACTGGCTTGAAAGACTTCCCAACCATATCATCCATACATGGTATGAGCTGGCAGACAAGTTTAGAGTCTATCGGGTGAATTAGGAGTGAATTGGATTGAAAATGAGGCATATAGCCTTTTTGAAGGAAGCTTGAATATGGAAAGTCAACCTGGAGTTGACTATTTAGTTAGAGTGCTCGAAATCAGATTCTGATGATTCGGTTAGTTCCGGGAGGTGATTTATGACTTAGGAGAGCAATCAGAATCGAATTCGGAGGTCCGGTGTAGTGTTAGGCTTGAATTGGCGAAGGTTGAATTTTGGCGAAAACCGGACGTTAGGTGAGATTTTGATCCGGGGGTCGGAATGGAATTCTGACAATTTCTGTAGCTTCGTTATGTGATTTTGGATATGTCCGCAAATTTTCAGGTCATTCGGACGTCGTTTGGTCGGGTTTTTGATTGGATGTTAGTTTCGAAAGTTTTGAAGAAACTTAGGCTTGAATCCGTGTGTAATTGGTGATTTTGATGTTTAGGATGGTGTTTTTATGATTGGAACAAGTTCGTATCATGTTTTGGAGTATGTTGGTGGTTTTCGTTGGGGTCCCGGGGGCCTCGGGATGAATTCGGGGGTCCAAACGGACCAATTTGTGCCAAAGGCACTGCTGTTTTCTGCTGCAATAATTGCAGAGCTATTTTGCTCTCCGCGATCGCGGAGATAGCCATGCGATCGCGTAAGGTGTGGCTGCAATGCATCGCGATCGCGATGCCAAGAGTGCGATCGCGTAGGAGGAAAACCTGGAGCTCTGCGATCGCGAAGTGAAGTGTGCGATCGCGTAAGTCTGGAAGTTGAAGTATCGCGATCGCGTGAGGTCGTATGCGATCGCGTGGTGTTATGATCGGAAGCAGTGCAATCGCGGGGTGCATGCCGCGATCGCGTAGGGTAGTTTTGGAAGTCGACGGATTTGTTCATCGCGATCGCGAGCCTATGGCAGTGATCGCAGAGGGTCGCCTGGCAGTCAGCATATTAAAATAACAGAACAGTGTATTCGCGAACCCCATACCCAAAACCTCCATTTTTGAGTTCTAAGAGAAGGTATTGACGGAAAATTGCTAGGAATTCATCGGGGATTCGCTGGAGGTAAGTTTTGTGGCTTAATTACATCATTTTAACATGAAATCCTTGGTTAAATTTCTGTAAATGGAAGATTAAAGGTGGGTTTGAGCCCTAGGCCTAAATTGAAGAAAAACACCGATTTGAGTGGGCAAATAGAGTCCGATTTTGGTAAATTTTATATGCCTAGACTCGTATCGAGATGAGGGTTCCGAATATGTGACTTTCGTGATTTTTCGAGAAGCGTACCGAAAGTCGGGTTCTGACAACTTTGGGAATTTTGATGTAAATTGAGTTGTGTTGATTGGGTGTCGTCCCAATGGCCTAATTTGTTGTGTTTCTACTGTATTTGATTAGATTCTATGCGTGCGGAGCTTGATTCTCGTGGCAAGGGCATTGCGGAATAGTGGTCGCGCCGTATTGAGGTGAGTAATAGATGTGGGTGATGACCAGCGGGTTTGAAACCCCGGTATACCACTTTGTGACGCTGTATAGCGGCGAGACACGTACTCTCTTGTGAGTGCGGGGTCGATTGTGATTTGGGGACTATGGCTTAGTCCGACCTGTTGTTACTGTATTATGATATTGGCTACTCTTGAGCCGTCGAACCTCCTTCTCGGATGGTTGCATATTATATTGTAATATTGGCTACTCTTGAGCCGTTGAACCTCCTTCTCGGATGGTTGAGTACATTTATGGGATGTGAGCCAGTTATTGGGATCCTGCGAGGATCGTTATCATTGTTTTGTGATATTGACATGTTAGTTTTACTACCAGTCCGTAGCTATTATTGTTATCATGATTTTCCAATCTTTGGAACTTTGATATTACTGTTTTCAAATGGAAAAAAAATGATAAAAGAGTTTTCAAAACTACTTTTGAGCTCGCGAGGCTGCATTTGCATATTAGCTGACTGGTAGTGGATCGCGCTGCACGCCGCAGCGTATATTCATGATATTGTGCTTGGGCTGTAGGAGCCCCTCCGGAGTCTGAACCCCCACAGTGAATACGGGTACCCAAATTGGATCGGGCTACGCGCCGTAGCGGTCATTTCATGCATTGCATTGCATTTAGCTACATCTGCTAGCTGTTATACTTGTTGTTGATATTGTTGGTTCACTACTGTTGATATTGAACTGTTATAGGGTATTGGTTACAATTTTACATAGTGCTTTACTGTGGATTTCTTATCTATGCTATCTTACCCCAGTTTATTACTACTGAGTCTGGCAGTACTCATTTTACTCCATGCACCTTGTGTGCTGATCCAGGTACCTCTCAACAGTCCTGATCCGGTAGCCGTTCGAGGTGACTTCAGCAGGCTATTCGAGGTAGCTGCAGAGTTCGCAGGACCCGATATTCTTTTCTACTATCTTTTGATTCTGTATTTGCTATTTCTTTCCGCTCTTGGTATTTTGTAAAACATTATTACACTCATGTTCATCTGTAGAGGCTCATGACTCTTGACCCTTCAGTCTATGAGAGTTGTATTGTTTGGGGCTTGAT
Organism: Nicotiana noctiflora; assembly: GCA_032618575.1. Taxonomy (NCBI): domain Eukaryota; kingdom Viridiplantae; phylum Streptophyta; class Magnoliopsida; order Solanales; family Solanaceae; genus Nicotiana; species Nicotiana noctiflora. The sequence goes on from JASVEL010000720.1 coordinate 60,873, forward strand.
CCCCGTATTGGTATTTTTGTCTTCATTGACTTATTTTGTTGTGCTTAAAATTGGGTAAAGTGAGCTCTTAGCTCCGTAAATGTTGTTAATTGGTCGGGCTGGCCTAGCAGTGTGCTGGGCGCCATCACGACCGGGTTTGGGGTCGTGACAAGTTGGTATCAGAGCCTAGGTTTACTAGGCCTCATGAGTCTTGAGCCGGTTAGTAGAGTCTTGTGGATCGGTACGGGGACGCCCGTACTTATCCTCGGGAGGCTGCGAACCTTTAGGAAACACTTCACATTTCTTGGAATTCTTATCGTGCGCACTTGATTCAGCTTGAGATATAATTTTTGAAATTCCTTCCACACGTCTGTGTACGCATCGAGCGCTCAGTAATATAATTGACTTATGGCTTGTAATTCCCCAATCGAGGGGCGAGATATAATCTCTGTGAGATCATGTTGGCCAGTCGGGAGGACTTGAGGCTGGACCTTATTTATGACTTGAGCATCGAGGTGCTGATTTTGTGAGTGGTGGCAATAGATAATGTATTGAGGGTTTGAAACCCCGTATTTGCACTATACAGTGCTGTGCTGAGATAGAACACGTGTCATGTGACGAGTGTGATGGTATTATGACTGGGGATTTGGACTTGGTCCTTCCCGATTGATAGATTACTGTGTATAATTACTGAGGTTGGGCTTATATCTGTGTATTTGGGTTAATAGCCATGTTTGGGGCCTTGTGCCGATCTGTAAAGTATTAGGGAAGCTTGATAGTAGAAGAGCTATTAGTTGTCCGACTCTTATCGTAATCTGTTGTGTAGCCCGAGATATTGGCGTGGTGAATATTTACCATATCTCATAATTGGAAGGTAAAGTGCCTTACGTGTAGTGGAACGAGTTCAGACCCGGGAAGACTAAAGTGATTATGCTATGTGTATCATGGTGGAAGGTATTGTACTGAAATGCTAAATTGAGGCGAAGTAGGTGGGTTGATTTTCATGTGTAATTGAAAGGTAATTGATATGTGTTATGATCCGAGCAGGTGCAGCGCATGTTCATGTAACAATTTTGATAATATGGTTCGTATAATACTGAGACTAATGTTGTTGATATGCATGGTGATGTCCTGTCGAGTTGCGGATGTATTGTTAGGATGGTTTTGGTGACGTTTTGGCAGGTGGATAGGCCAAATTACAAAGGAAACTCTCTCGAAGTTTTTGGAAAAATTTGGGACTTAGAAAGATTTTTGTTAGTGGGCTTAACTGTTGTGTGTGAATGAATACAAGAATTGCAAAACAGTTAATATTTTTGATGATTCGAATCTCTGCTGAAGCTTGTAAATGACTTGATTTTAATCTAACTAGAACATTGTGTCATCAATTTGAGTAAGAAGGCTATGAGTGGCTAAAAGTGCTTTGATGTATGGCTCCGAGCTAAGTTGGGGAGGTTGTTGTTGAGTAACTGATTGCACTGTTGGGTGCTGTGTTGGTTCTGTCTCTAGGTATGTTGGGAAATTTTGATAAGGGTTATGGTGCTTTGTAGATGTGAAGAAATACTAGGATGTTGTGAACTTATGTTGGTAAAGAATGTTCAGTGTATAGAAAAGAAAGATAGCTAATTGTATCTGTATGTAATCATGTTCTGCGGTGTCAGAGTTCTAGCAAGGCACGAGTGGTTCTGTTCAATAAGACAGTTGAATTACAGCTGAATAAGGGTGAATGACTCCCGGGAATTGTTTTACGGTGTACAAGATTTTGCTTGTAACAGTCAGGTGTCTTAAGATTGTGCATGTGGCTAAAGACGGTGGTTTCGTTAGAAGAGGTCAAGACTTGTGTTATATTATGTGAATGATGGGATTCTATGTAATCCGTATTGGAAGGTAATGATAACGAATTCAAATCGCAAGAGGTTCTTCAAAATAAAGTATTATAGAATGTGATCCTTCTGGGAAACATTGTAAGAGTATTCAGTGGCCTATGTGTCTTAGACCGTGTGGTCTTATGTACGAGTCTCGTGTGGTAACATGAGTTGATGTGTTATGGTGCTACAGTAATGGCTAATATTAAATAAAGATAAATCAGAAAGGAAACTGGGTAAATGGAACAACTTGTTAATAAACCGGAATGGTATGATAAGGAATACGATTAATTCTTGGTATGTGTTTGAAGTAATGAGTCTTGCGGATATTGTGCAATAAAGCTCTTGAGTTCTGGCAGTTGTGTAACTCGATATGGGTATAAGGACTCAGTCCTGGCAGTTTAACTTATGCAATATAATTGTAATTGGGAGAAAGAGTTTATGATGTGTTTTACCGTGGTTTGAAAATGAGTGTATTTTTCCTGTTGGTATGCAAGGCTTGGAATGTGTAATGAGTTTTCTCTATATGGGATCATGAAAGTCCTTGACTAGTTGAGTGCGCCGATGTTTGCGGCGTAGGAAAGGGATATGAATTTCCATGTTGTCTTAGTGTGGTATGGTATATGCGATGTGTTATGGAAAGTTGATAATGGCATATTCAAGGTTTTGAGATCAGTTCATAATATATGGGGAGTCATTAAAATTATTTAGCAGCGCGGGACAGTTGCAGGTGATAATCAATCTTTCTGATGATTTATGAAAATGGTACTGATATTCTAGTAATTTGGCAGGGAATATGGTCCAAAAGGACAAGGTAATGTAAACTGATAATATCCAGTGGTATGGTGGTATTCTCTTGTTGGATCGACTATAATAATTGAGTCGTTGATGGCATAGTGAAATTTCTGAATGGATTTCGTGGTATGAATGGACGCTTGATGTGCGTTATGTATTCGTACGGTGAAGTACAGAATCAAGCATAGTGATTCATGTATTATATATGTGTTGGAGACTTGAAGTTCTCGTAAATCCACCTACGCAGTGATTGTATATCGTGTGTATCGGCACCGTTTAATGATTATTGGAATTCGGAAGCCCTAGTGGCTCTCTCTTAACTTGATATGACGAATTCGGATTATGATACTTGATTGTTGACTGGTTGTCATGGGTCAGATTGTCTAGACTAATGTGATATGGACTATGATGGTATGGCATAAATTACGTAGCAGAGTGCATCAGAGTATGCTCCAGCAGGGTAGTTGTACCTCAGGACCAGCGGACGGCTGGTGGGTATTGCTTTGTCAGTTGGGCCTTCGTGGCGGATATCAGTGCAGAGGTTTCTACCATTGATTTTGTTCTGGTATTGAAGAACTTTGTCAGGATGCGTTTTTTATGGCCGAGCTTGAGGCTATATATGTTTACTGTAATGAGCAATTCGACTCGATGTGCATTTCCTTTTGCGAGATTTATGTGTGGATCGGGTGGTACGCCGCCACATGTATGGTAGCCGGACCGGGTGGCACGCCGCCATGGGTATGTCATTGGAGTCGGGTGGCACGCCGCCACGGGTATGTCATTGGAGCGGGTTGCACGCCGCAACAGTGTAATGTGAAAATAGAGTTGGTTATATGTTACCTGGTATACAATACTTCCTGGCTTCTGAGGAAAAGTCCGTATTGAGTATCGCTTGGCGAATGGCACATCGGTTGTGTCCTTTCAGGATTTGATAGCATACATTAATTGTTTCACCGTGGGTGAGGTTGATTGCTTGGGTTCAGACCTAGATCTGTGCGTGGCTGACCTTTTTGAGCTTGGTAACTTGAGGTGCTTCATGAGTAATGGTGTTTGGATAGAATCGTGAATTGTGGCAAGGCCACGTGATGTTATGACCTCTCGAGGAGGAGTCATGTACTCTATTTCTATAATGCGAGACGCGATCTCAGTTCTATGTTGTGATGGTATTGAGGAATTTAAATTACAACTCTTTTGTTGAGGTAGTTGTCATGATTTAAGCATGTTCAAGTGTTTCTTATTGGAGCTCGTGTTGTGCTCGTCGTGGCTTAGGCCGGTGTTGAGGTGTCATATCACCAGTGCGGTGTGTTATAATCGGAATGATCGTTGGATCCATTAATGAGTGCGGGTATATGTGATTTCAACTGGTTAGAAAGGTAATATCGAGGTTCAGCTCCGAATTCTATTGTGGTATCAGTTAAAAGGGAAATGGATTCATGAATGGGTGACATGAGAGATAGATTCGTTATATCGCGTGTTCAGTTGCCGTGGGTAGTATATGAAGGTGTTGGACTAAGACTTTAGCTAATGAGAAAGGTTCTTTCTGCTAGTATTTGGTTATTGTGGCCAGTTGTTGTGATTAGAGACTATCGTTTCGAGCGATTGGGTTGTTTGATACATCATATGCTCTCACCCGGAGGGGCGAGTATGGGTTATTGTAGTGGTTTCAGGTGTATCCTGAGTATAGGCATGGGATAAGCATTTGGTATATGATTTTAGAAAGTGCAATGTGGTTTATGGTTCAGATGGTCTATGAAATTTCAGCTATATGGTGTTTTCGGACTTATGTGAGATAGGGTGACGTGTGATCGCCCTGAATATATGCTTGGTAAGGTCATTCAGCTATGGGATACTAGACCGAGTGGGAACGGTGGCTTATCGTTTGGCACTTTGTGATGAACCGGCCCGTCATCACGGGAATTACCACCCCTTTACCTTGCATTTATATGTTTCATGCTTTTATATCGGTGTTAGAGTTTATCGGGTGAGTTAGGAGTGATTTTGATTTAAAATGAGGCAAATAGCCTTTTGAAAGGAAACTTGAATATGGAAAGTCAAACCTAGAGTTGACTATTTAGTTAGAGGGCTCGGAATCGGATTTGTGGCTTAGGAGAGCGATCAGAATTGAATTTGGAGGTCCGGTGTAGAAATATGCATGAATTGGCTAAGGTTGAATTTTGGCGAAATCTGAATGGTATGTGAGATTATGATCCGGGAGTCAGAATGGAATTCCGACAGTTGCAGTAGCTCCGTTAGGTGATTTTGGATATGCCTGCAAATTTTCGGGTCATTCGGACATCGTTTGGTCGAGTTTTTGATTAGATGTTGGTTTCGAAAGTTCTAGTTGAAACTTAGGCTTGAATCCGTGTGTAATTGGTGATTTTGATGTTTAGGATGGTGTTTTTATGATTGGAACAAGTTCGTATCGTGTTTTGGAGTATGTCGGTGGTTTTCGTTGGGGTCCCGGGGGCCTCGGGATGAATTCGGGGGTCCAAGCGAACCAAATTGTGCCAAAGGCACTGCTGTTTTCTGCTGCAATAATTGCAGAACTATTTTGTTCTCCGCGATCACGGAGATAGCCATGCGATCGCGTAAGGTGAGGCTGTGATGCATCGCGATCGCGATGCCAAGAGTGCGATCGCATAGGAGGAAAACCTGGAGCTCTGCGATCGCGAGGTGAAGTGTGCGATCGCGTAAGTCTGGAAGTTGAAGCATCGCGATCGTGTGAGGTCGTATGCGATCGCGTAGGGTTATGAACGGAAGCAGTGCGATCGCATTTTGCATGTTGCGATCATGTAGAGGTAGTTTTGGGAACCGACCCGATTTGTTCATCACGATTGCGAGCCTATGGCTGCGATCAAAGGGGGTCGCCTGGCAGTCAAATTTTTTTAATATAACAGAACAGTGTATCCGCGAGCCTCATACCCAAAACCTCCATTTTTGAGTTCGAAGAGAAGGTATTGACGGGAAATTGCTGGGAATTCATCAGGGATTCGTTGGAGGTAAGTTTTGTGGCTTAATTAAAGTATTATATCATGAAATCATTGATTATTTCTCTGAAAATGGAAGATTAAAGGTGGGTTTTAGCCCTAGGCCTAAAATTGAAGAAAAACACTAATTTGAGTGGGCAAATGGAGTCCGATTTTGGTAAATTTTATATGCTTAAACTAGTATTGAGATGAGGGTTCCGAATATGTGACTTCCATAATTTTTCGAGAAGCGTACCAAAAGTCGGGTTTTGAAAACTTTGGGAATTTTGATGTAAATTGAGTTGTATTGATTGGGTGTCGTTCCATTGGCCTAATTTGTTGTGTTTCTACTGTATTTGATCAGATTCTATGCGTGCGGAGCTTTATTCTCGTGGAAAGGGCATTGCGGAGTAGTCATCACGCCGTATTAAGGTGAGTAATAGATGTGGGTGATGACCAGCGGGTTCGAAACCCCGGTATACCACTTTATGACGCTGTATAGCGGAGAGACATATAACACTTTGTGACGCTGTATACCAGTGAGACACGTACTCTCTTGTGAGTGCGGGGTTGATTGTGATTTGGGGACTATGTCTTAGTCCGATCTGTTGATATTATGTTATGATATTGGCTACTCTTGAGCAGTTGAACCTCCTTCTCGGATGGTTGAGTACATTTATGGGTTGTGAGCCAGTTTTTGGGATTCTGCGAGGATCGTTATCATTGCTCTATGATATTGACATGCTAGTTTTACTACCGGTCCATAGCACATACTATTATCATGATATTTTCAATCTCTGGAACCTGACATTTACTGTTTTCAACTGAAAAATGATAAAAGAGTTTTCAAAACTACTTTTGAGCCTGCGAGGCTGCATTTGCATATTAGCTGACTGGTAGTGGATCGGGCTGCGCGCCGCAGCGTATATTCATGATATTGTGCTTGGGTTGTAGGAGCCCCTCCGGAGTCTGAACCCCCACAGTGAGCACGGGTACCCAAATTGGATCGGGCTACGCGCCGTAGCGGTCATTTCATGCATTGCATTGCATTTTGCTACATCTGCTAGCTGTTATACTTGTTGTTGATATTGTTGGTTCACTACTGTTGATATTGAATTGTTACAGGGTATTGGTTACAACTTTACCTAGTGCTTTATTGTGGATTTCTTATCTACGTTGTCTTACCCCTGTTTATTACCACTGAGTCTGGCAGTATTCACTTTACTCCCTGCACCTTGTGTGCAGATCCAAGTACCTCTCAGCAGTGATCCGGCAGCTGTTCGAGGCGACATACGTAGGATATTCGAGGTAGCTGCAGAGTCCGCAGGACCCGATATTCCTTCTTACTGTCTTTTGATTCTGTATTGATATTTTCTTCCGCACTTGGTATCTTGTAAACCAGTATTACACTCATGTTATCGGTAGAAGCTCATGACTCTTGACCCTTCGGTCTATGGGAGTAGTACTGTTTGGGGCTTGATCCCCGTATTGGTATTTTTGTCTTCATTGACTTATTTTGTTATGCTTAAATTGGGTAAAGTGAGCTCCTAGCTCCATGAATGTTGTTGAATGGTCGGGCTGGGATGCATTGTTGTTAAGATTATTCTCGTTCTCACTTAGAGGGAAAGCATTGGGCTGGCTTGAAAGACTTCCCAACCATACCATCCATACATGGTATGAGTTGGCGGACAAGTTTATAGCAAAGTTTTTCTCTCCGGATCACATGACGACTTTGAGGGATGAGATCTTGGCGTTCTAACATGAGTCCCAACCTGCTCCCATTTCATATATTAATGTTGCAGGCGTGCAACCTGCTTCCATTTTATATATTACCATTGCATGCATACAACCCGCTCCCATTTTATTTATCAACACCAGTCATAAAAGATTCACGACAAGGGAACAATAGTATAATAACAACATCCCAGCAAGAAAATAATAGTATTACAACAACCTCCCGACAAGGGACCAATAATATTACAACAAACATCCCGGCAAGGGAATAATAGTATTGCAACAAACGCCCAGCAAGGGAACAATAATGATAATCCTCATATGAAGCACAATAAACCACAACGGACTCATAACAATTACAATACAAGACTCACGGGCATGCTTGACACCGACGTATAGTTACTCCTCACCACGCCTATATGTCGTACTCCATAATTAACACGTAGCAAATAAGACATAACTCTTAATCCCTCAAGCTAAGGTTAGACCAAACACTTACCTCGATGCCAAGAATACAATTCAAGCCTCAACTATCGTTTTTCCTCTTGATTCCACCACCAACTCGCTCGTATCTAGCCACAAGTTACTTAATTATATCAATAAATGCTAAATAAATCAATTCTAATGCATAGAAATAAGTTTTCTAAAGTTTTTTCCAAAAAGTCAAAAATCAACCCGGGACACGCTTAGTCCAAAAACTCGAAAATCACTTATTAATGTTTACCCTTTCACTCCCCAACCCGGATATATAATTGGTTTTGTAATTTGACTTCAATTTGAGGTCTAACTCTCCAAATTTTAATATTCTTAGGTTTTTCCCAAAATTCCTATTTCCATCCTGAAAACCCTAGATTCTAGGAGGACACGCTTGGTCCAAAAACCCGAAAATCGCTTATTAATGTTTTAGAAATCACTTATTAATGTTTTGGAGAAGAAAGAGTGTTTGGAAAATCGCCTCTTACGCTTTTAGGATTTTGAAAAATGAAAAATAACTAAAATCCCCATTTCAATATACCCCTGTCAGATCCTTTCCGCGGACCGCACAAAAAGGGTTGCGGCCGTGAAGCTCACCACGGAGAATGTTGACTATTGTGACATACTTTAGTATTTTTGCCCATAACTTTCTCTAAATATGTCCAAATTATAATTACTTTACCTTTCTGGAAACTAGACACAAAGGACTACAAATTTCATTTTTGATGATCTCAAAATCCCCTGTATATCAAAAGATATAGGCTTCCGAAGTCAGACCAGTGAACCAGCAAATTCTTCCTCACTGCGGACCGCACAAAATCCTTTGTGACCTCAAAATCCCATACGCGGTAGCACAAAATCATTGCGGACCGCATTGGTGGGTTCAGAGATCTGTAGCTTCTCTGAACCTGCAAGAGCTATGTTTTAAGCCTAAAACATCCCGGAAGCTACCCGAAACTCATCTGATCCCTCGGGACGTTAAACCAAATGTGGATACTAACTAAAAAACATCATATGAACCTACTCGCATGATCACATCATCAAAATAACATGTAAAACCATGAATTAAACATCAAAACTAAATATTTTCATCAAGATCCCTCAAAGTTCATAATTATTCAACCGGAAATCCAACTCACGTCAAATAAACTCCGTTTTCACCAAATTTCACCATTATCTATTATTATAACAAGTTTATATCGGACTCAAGAAATTAAATACGGACCCGATACCAATGGTTTCAAACATTAATTTTTTCTTTATTGCTTAGATAATTCAGCAAAACAATTTCTTTCAAAAAATGATTTCAAGGCTTAGGACCTCGGAATTCATTTCGGGGCATACATCTAAGTCCCATATTTGTTTGCGGACCTCCCAAGATTGTCGGAATACGGATCCAGGTTTGTTTGCTCAAAATGTTGACCAAATTCAACCATAATAAAATTTTAACTATAAAAATTTATATTTCTCATATTTTCACATAGAAGGCTTTCCGGATATAGGTCCAGACCACATGCGCAAATCAAGGTGAGGTAAAAAGGAGGCTTTTAGGCCTCAAAACATTGAATTTCTTTATAAAACAAGTGTCATTACAAAACTTAAATGAGGAAGTGAGGATTGATATCCAGGATGACGAGGTGGAAACTCAGAATGACCTGAACCCGTCTAGTGAAGACGTAATAGACATGCTAGAAATGATTGTGCCTAAAGCCAAGGCTACTTTGCCAAGGCCTCCTCCACCTTACCCCCAAAGGCTTGAAAATAGAAAAATGAGAATCAGTTTAAGAAATGTATTGACATGATGAAGAGCTTATCAATCAATGGATTACGCCAAGTTCATGAAAGACTTGGTGACAAAGAAGAGATCGATGGATTGTGAGACAATCAAAATGACTCACCAAGTTAGTGCAATTCTGTACTTGATGTCTCCAAAGCTAGAAGATCCCGGTGCTTTCGCCATTCCATGCACCATTGGGATTGAAAACTTGTGCAAATGCACTTTTTCTTTTGGATGCAAGCATCAATTTGATGCTTTACTCCGCATTCAAAACTTTGGGTATCGTGAAATCGAGGGCGACTTCAATGAGATTGCAAATGGCAGATAGAACAATGAATAGGCCGCTTGGTATTATTGATGATGTTCAAGTCGGGGTGGACAAATTTATCTTGCCTATTGATTTTTTAATTCTAGAATTTGAGGTCGATTATGAGGTGCCTATAATTTTAGGAAAACCTTTCCTTGCAATTGGGGATGCATTGGTTGATCTGGAAGTAGGATAACTCACATTCCGGGTGGGTGATGAAAAAGTGGTCTTTCATGTATGAAAATCAATTAAGTAGCCAAATAGTAAGAAAGTGTGCTCTTTTGTGGATCTTGTCACGGATGTGATCATTGATGATACTGGTGCCATGATCTATGTGGAGGATCCTCTAAAAGTGATATTGTTGAACCTTGATGTCAATGAGGATTAAGGAAAGGTGGATTGTGTCAATGATTTACATGATATGGGGTCTTATTGTTATGAGCCTCGAAAGCTCTCTTTGGATCTTGAGAATAGAAAAACTCCCCAACAAAGCCCTCAATTGAGTAACCTCCCATGTTGGAGTTGAAGCCTTTGACTCCACACCTCAGGTATGAATTCTTAGGCCCTAGGTCAACCTTGCCAGTTATTCTTTCCTCTTATCTTACTAACATGTAGGTAAATGCCATATTGGCGGTGCTCCAAATATAGAAGAAGGCATTTAGATGGACTTTACATGATATCCGGCGGATAAGCCCCGCCTTTTGCATGCACAAGATTATGCCAAGACCTTCGTGGAACATCAAAGGAGGTTGAATAAGGTTATGCAAGAGGTTGTCAAAAGAGGAGGTGATCAAGTAGTTGGATGCACGGACTTGGACTTTGTTGGTGCAATGTGTGCTGAAGAAGGGTGGTTTGACTGTGGTTACCAATGCACAAAATGAGTTGATTCCCACCAGGACTATCACCGGATAGAGGGTGTTCATGGACTACCGCAATATGAATAAAGTGACCCAACAATGATCACTTTCCATTGCCTTTTCTGGACCAAATGCTAGATATACTTGCTGGGCGTGCCTTCTACTATTTCTTGGATGGGTACTCTAGGTACAACCAGATTTTTATTGCTTCGGAAGATCATGAGAAACCCACATACACATGTTCGTATGACACCTAGGATGCCATTTGGTATGTGTAATGCACCAGCTACATTTCAATGGTGTATGATGGACGTATTTACCGACATAGTGGAGGACATTTTGGAAGTGTTAATAGATGATTTCAGTATAGTGGCCCATTTGATGAATGTTTGAAAAATCTTGACAAGTTATTGGCCCAGTGTGAAGAGACCAATCTTGTGCTTAATTGGGGAAAATGCCATTTTGTGGTCGAGGAGGGCATTGTCCTTGGCCATAAGATCTCGAAGCACATCATAGAAGTGGACAAGGCTAAAATTCAAATGGTTTCAAGGCTTTCTCCTCCTACCTCATTCAAGGGGGGTTAGGAGTTTTCTTAGGCATGCAGGGTTCTAACGAAGATTCATCAAAGGCTTTTCTAAGGTAGTGAATCCTTTGTACAAGCTATTGGAAAAGGATGCCAAGTTTGTGTTTTATGAGTGATGTATGCAAGCTTTTGAGCTTCTCAAGTAAAAATTGACAACCACTCCCATTATTACCGCACCCAATTGGAGCTTACCTTTTGAGCTCATGTGTGACGCAAACGATGTTGCAATAGGAGTGATTTTGGGTCAAAGAGTGAGTAAGATGTTTCACCTAGTATATTATGCAAGCAAAACAATGAATGGTTCTCAAGTGAACTTCATGGTGGAAAAGAGTTGTTGGCAATTGTGTTCGCAATGGAAAAGTTTAGGCCTTATCTCACGGGTGCCAAGGTGATAGTTCATACTGGCCATGCAACACTCCGCTACTTGATGACGATGATGGATTCTAAAGCTCGGTTGATGAGATGGGTTCTATTGCTTCAAGAGTTTGATCTTGAGATTGTGGACCAAAAAGGGTATGAAAACCAAGTGGCAGAGCACTTGTCCCGCTTGGGGGAGAAGGGGAGGCCTGGTGATGGCCTCAAATTTAATGGTTCATTCCCTGATAAGCAACTCCTCTATATATCAGTGAATAACATGCCTTGGTTTGTAGATGTTTCCAATTTCCTTGTGACCAGTATTGTTCCATGTGAGTGATAACTAGGGATTTTCAGATGATAGTTTGGACTACTACTGGGATGAGTCTTACTTGTTTAAAATCTGTAATGATAGTGTGGTCCGGAGATGTTTTTCAGAGGAGGAACAATTGAGTATTCTAGATGCTTGTCATTTCTCTCCCTATAATGGTCATCATGGTGGGGAGAAGACAGCTTCAAAAGTGCTTAGTTGTGGTTTTTACTGGCCTACATTGTATAGGGATGCACGTAAACTTGTGAAGAGATGTGACGAATGTCAAATAGCGGGTGGAATTTCAAAGAAGGATAAGCCCTCACCACTATTATTGAGGTTGACATCTTTGATATGTAGGGCATTGATTTCATGGTCCGTTTGCAAGTTCTTGTGGCAACACGTACATTCTTGTGGCTATTGATTATGTTTCAAAGTGGGTTGACGCCGTGGCTTTACCTAACAACGAGGCCCAAAGTGTTGTGGATTTTCTCAAGAAGAGTATCTTTACTCGGTATGGCACTCCTAGGGAAATCATTAGTGATGAAGGGTCTCATTTTTGCAATAAGACATTTGACACTTTGCTTGCAAAGTATGGTGTCAATCACAAGGTTTCTATCCATTACCATCCTCAAGCTAGTGGCAAGTAGAGGTCTCTAACATGGAGATCAAGAGCATATTGTCAAAGACGATCAATGCAAGTAGGATAGCCTGGTCAAAGAAATTGGATGATGCTCTATGGGATTATAGGACTACTTACAAGACTCTGATTAGTATGTCTCCCAATAGGTTGGTGTTTGGGAAAACTTGCCATCTGCCAGTTGAGTTAGAGCACAAGGCCATGTGGGCTTTGAGGAAGTTAAATCTTAAATGGGATATGGCAGCAGTTCTTCAGGTGGAGCAGCTTAATGAGCTTGATGAGTTCCGATTTCATGCCTACTCTAGTTCATCCTTGTATAAGGACAAGATAAAGTACTTACATGACAAATATGCTCAAGGAAATGAGTTCAAAGCGGGTGATTTGGTTCTCTTGTTCAATTCCTGGTCACGACTATTTCTGGGAAAGCTTAAGTTAAAATAGAGTGGACCTTTTGAGGTGGTGCTTGTGAATCCGTTTGGTGCTCTTGATTTGAAAAACAAAAAAGGTGAGATCTTCAAAGTTAATGGGCAAAGAGTTACGCACTATCTTGGTAAGTTTGATGATAGCCACGTGGTGGCAATGATCCATCTCACATGATTCATGGTAACCTGCATCGTGTCGCGACGTTAAATCAGGTGCTTTTTGGGAGGAGACCCATGTATTTATCTTCTTGTTTTTCTTTTATTTTCTTCTTAGTATTAGGACTTATTTTTGGACTAACTTGTTGTGATATGTGTGTAGGGATGTTTGATACAATCCAGGACTAAGCTGGAAAAATTGACCTTCTTTGAAGTTTGGATCGCGACCGCGCTCCATTTTTTGTGGTCGCGGTGGTCTTACCTCGGAGGTAGAAATTGACCATGGTCAGCGGTGCTATAAGGTCCAAGCCCTAACTTGCACAAACACAAGAACTAAACTTCATTTGTCTCACATTGCGCATCTGGTAATTCCAATAAATCCTTAGTCTTTAATTTTTCTTATTTTCTTTTAAATTGATATTTCTTACTTCATCTTCTTCCTTTTTCTTTTAATTTTGCCTTAGGGTTCCTCGTGTTAATAAAAATTGGGTTTAAATTGGTTAGAAATGGTTATTAACTACCTAGTGGGATTGATAATGTGTTGTTAACGCTAAAATTCTTGAAAACTAGAAACCCTAGGTCCGATTAGCCCTAATTTTACCACTGCAACCACATTTGATTTTCCGCGGTCCGCGGTCATTTGTATGACCTATAATGTTAATTGTTGGTACCACTCCATGGCTGCGATGGATCATCGTTCGTGGCAACAAACATAAATTCAAGATCAAGCTATAAGATCCTTAAATTTATTTACCATTGGAAAGAAGAATCAGATGAGTCATAGAGATTATAACACTCAAATTACTCAAAATAAAATACTACGATTGTTACGATATTTTCGATCTTGATTTTATTTTCTCTGAGACCAATCTATCCTAACCTGAACCAAAAGCCTTCATTCTTTCCCCACAAAAGCCCTATATGATCTTGAGTTGAGTGAAGCTTACATTAGTGGTGACTCACATAAGGGGCAATCTTATGGTACTTAGAGCCGGACTTGTGACCTTTCTTTGAGAGAGATGAGTGTGTTTTCCACAATCCTCGTTCTAAGTGCTACAATCTAAAATTGAGGCTTGCTTAAGGAAGAGTGATGAGTATCAGCTTGGGTTCCACAATGACCAATGTAATAGAAAGAGTTTCCTTTGAGTTGAGTCTACCCTTGATGCTTTTCTGTCTCCCTATAGCCATGATACTAAAAAGATGTGTATTGTTGATAATGCATTTGAGTTGAGGGTAATTGTTAGTGCGAATTGATTCGTGATGAGATTACTTTAAGATAACTGAATTTTCCTTTCTTTTATCTTGAGGAGGTGGGAATTACTTTGTTTGCTTGAGGACAAGCAAAAACTTAAGTTTGGGGGAGTTGATAACTAGGGACTCTAGTCTATTTTATCCTTCATTTTGCTTGAGTTTTGGATTAAAAATATGTACAAGTATTTCCAAAAGCTAACTTGTTGTACTTATTTGCAGTGTTTGGTCAAAAAGAGACAAGGATATCATAACCAGCTAAAAAAAAGGAGTGAAACCTGCACAAGTTCAAAACCAAGTCAAAGCAGCACTACAGTAGAAACCATGGATGCATCTACATTTACCATCAGGACCAATCACGAGAGCTAAAGCTAGAAAAGCTCAAGAAGTAATGCATGGGTTGGTAAAGAAGCTACTTGACATGAGAGCGGGAGTCACAGGTGTCGATGAGAATCCAAAATTAATACACATATCTCAAGTGAGCCTAAATGGAGATACTCGCGATTCTAAATCAAATGGTGATGAACTAACTTGTGATTAATTATTTTGCATCTTTCTTAATAATATATTTTTAATACTTTATTTTTAGAATATATTACTTTGAGTGTGTTTTTATTTTATTTTGTAGGCATGGAACATTTGGTGAATATTTGTGAGAATTGGAGCAAAGGAGTGATACTCAATACTATCCAACATTCACAAACTGTCCGAATAATGGACCAATTTCAAATATTAATCTGTTCAAGTATTGATCAAATTGGTCTACCAAATTCATCATGATTAAAGATATTGAAGTCTAGATTCTAATGAGCCCTTAATTAGCAGCTTCATACATCAAGTTATGGCCATACAAGCTACAACTGTACCAATCTAGATAGAATCACAATAGTAATAGAATACAATGAATTTAGCTTCAAAACTTACCAAAAGTGTAGCCTCGTATGTATTCTTTTCAGAGAATCAAGAATTGTGCAATTTCAATACTCCTAGACAAAATTGTAGACTTTCTACCAAGACTGCAATGATCTACCGAGATTTTCAATACAAGAGATTCAATCATTCATACTTAGTGGAAAACATTGAATTGGATTGCTCTTAAGAACTCAATTAAAATGTCTAGTAAGTAGTTAGATAGTATGTCAATATTTGTAGGCCACCATAAGATTTCTTGGATGACTTTAAGGCCTCCATTGTTGAAGATTGCATGTAGCCACCATTGAAGACCATTTTAGTATTTGTTTTCATACTAGTTTGGTAAAAAGTAGTTGAAATGGCTCTAAAAATAACCATCACACTTTCATTGTAAAATCAGATTATTTTGAGTGTTATATGAAATATATTCATCTCTTTGAGAGTTTAGGAGAGTTCTCCTTAAGTTCTACCAAGAACTTGTCTTGATTGCTTCAAGGATAGTTTCTCCTTGTAAGTAATCGTCTATCTTAGGTGATAGATTAGGTTACTTGATTATTTCTCTTAAGGTTGTGGATTTAATATATCCAGGTTTGCTTGCGCTTCTAATCTTGGGGTCTAATCTCCTTGTAAGTTCCATAATTTTATCTTTTATCCTACGTCACTTCCATATTTACGTCATATATCTTTTGATCTTTTGGGTTCAATATCATTTGGTATCAGAGCCTTGTTGATTATATTGTCGTAAATATTTGTTCAAGTTTTGATCTCTTTAGTTAAAAAAAAAAAATACGTATCCAAAATACTATAATCTAGAGCATTCTTTTGTTTCTGGATTTTTTTAGTCATCTATTCTTCTTTTTTAACAAGTAGTATTTTACTTAATTACTACCTATTGTGATCTTTTTTTGCCTCTCTCAATCAAATTATTTTATTTATGTATCTCAAGTTATGATTAAATCCATATAGTCAATCCTCTGTATTCAGCTATTCTTGCTAAATTTTGTTGTTTCCTTTTTTTTTTTTTTTTCCAGCATCATTGGTTCATCTCTTGCCAACTCATGAGCTTTTTATGTTAGAATTCTTCAATAGGAACTTTCTTTTGAAGTCATCCAGATTTAGTTACTTGGCAGAACTACAAAGGAAAACTCTATAGTAGTAAAAGGCTTGAGTGAAAAGAAAAACAAACAAACACTATTGAGGGACAAACACGAGGGTTGTGTGACATTGAGTGAGTGTAAACACGTGAGGGAGTGTTGTGAGGACCTAACTTTTTATTTATTTATTGTATAAGAATGTCAACCACTGGTATTGGTGGTGAAAGAACAAAAAGTGTAAATGCCAATCGAGATATATTGGATGCCCTTCAAACAATGCACCAAGAATATTTAAATATGAGCATGAGATTAGAAAATATGCAAGAGAGGCTGGAAAAAGATAATAATAGGAGAAGAGTCTCAGTGAAGGAAATGAGGCAAGAATAACCACGTGTACAACAATGGGTTGATGACGAATACTTTGATGACATTAAAGAAGATGGTGAAAATGACTATATTGATATAGGTAGACATGGTCAAAGAGGGTATAGAAGAGAAGCAATTGATAGGAATTTGGGTAGTATTAAGATGCGCGTCCCTTCTTTTCAAAGGACGAGTGATCCGGATGCCTATCTCGACTGGGAAAGAAATGTTGAGAAGGTGTTTAATTGCCAAAATTACTCCGAGAAGAAGAAGTTAAAATTGGCAATTACCGAATTCACCGATTATGCTTTAACATGGTGGGATAAGGTAGTTGTAAATAGAAGGTATAATTTGGAGAGACCAGTTTCAACATGGGAAGAGATGAAGGCTATTATGAGGAAATGATTTGTTCCTTCACACTACCATGGAGATCTTCATATGAAAGCAATGCATGATGGTTACAAGAAAAGATATTCATTTGAAAATGATGGAAGGAAGGTGACACTTTCACCTTTAAAAACAAAGCAAGTTTTTGTAGATCAAATGAAGTTGAGAGATTCCAATGGGAATAAGGAAAAAGAGAGGAAAAAAAGAGCATGAGAAAAAATAAGATAAAAAAAATAAATGAGAGATAAAGAAAAGAAGATTTTGTGAATATTGATAGACCCAATGAGCAAGAAAAAAAGAGGAAAGAGAAAATACAAAATATTTATGAGGAAAAAGAAGTTGAGGTAAAAGAGAGCACAATAAGCCTATATGCAAACTCCAGAGAGTGTGTGAGACTTACAAATCTAGGTCACCCATTGTGGTTCTTTTGTATAGGGGATCTTATTTGAGCGCTAATGAACTAACTATTCCTTTGCCTAGTGTTTCTTCTTCTCTTTTGCAGGAATTTAAGGATATCTTTCTTCAGGATATTCCAAATAGATTGCCACTAATTCTCGGAAGTGAACATCAAATTGATCTCATCTCAGGAGCGTCTATTCCAACTAGGCCAGCTTATCGAAGCAACCCCGAGGAGATGAGAGGGTTGCAAAGGAATGTACATAAGCTTGTAACAAAGGGACACGTCCTTGAAGATCAAAAGCCAATTGCATTCTTTAGTGAAATACTTGGAGGAGTTACATTGAATTATTCAACATATGATAAGGAGCTTTATGCATTGGTGAGGCCATTGGAGACCTGACAATACTACCTTTGGCCTAAGGAGTTCGTTCTTCGGAAGGACCATGAATCTTTGAAGAATTTGAAAGGAGAAGTAAATCTCAACCGAAGGCATGTCAAGTGGGTTAAACTTATAGAAACATTTCTTTACATGATTCAATACAAGTAAGGTAAGGAAAATATAGTTGCTGATGCACTATCTCGCAGGTATGCCCTTCTCTCAACCCTAACATCTAAGTTGTTGGGATTTGAACATATTAAGGAATTGTATGCTAAAGATCATGATATTTGTCAAATATTTGAATCATGTGGAGATACTTCTTTTGGTAAATATTATATACACGAATGCTATTTATTCAGAGAAGGTAAATTATGTATTCCTATGTGTTCTATAAGAGAGTTACTAGTAAGAGAAGCCCATTCTGGAGGCTTGATGGGGAATTTTGGTGTTCAAAAGACTTTGGACATATTGTATGAACATTTCTTTTGGCCTCATATGCGCAGGGGCGTCAAAAGAATTAGTGTCCAATGCATATCGTGTCGGCAAGCAAATTCCAAACTCTTGCCTCATAGGTTGTACACACCTTTACCTGTACCTAGTGGACCTTGGGTTGATTTGTCTATGGACTTCGTGTTAGGACTACCTAGGTCAAAACGGGGGATGGAGAGCATATTTGTTGTTGTTGACAGATTCTCTAAAATGGCTCATTTCATACCATGTCACAGAACTGATGATGCTACTCATATTTCTACTTTGTTCTTTAGGGATGTTGTTGGTTGCATGGCATTCTTAAAACTATTGTAAGCGATAGAGATGCAAAGTTTCTCAGCCACTTTTGGAGGGTTTTGTGGGGTAAATTGGGAACAAAATTGTTATTTTCTACTTCTTGTCATCCCCGAATTGATGGTCAAACATAAATGGTTAATAGAACATTAGGTTCTTTACTGCGTGTTGTGATTACAAGGAACTTGAAAAGTTGGGAAGATTGTATACCTCTTGTTGTATTTGCATATAATAGAACAGTGCATTCTTCTACCAGTTTTTCTCCATTTGAAGTTGTGTATTGTTTTAATCCTTTGACACAGTTAGATTTGGTTCATTTACCTGTAAAAGAGCTGGTTAGCTTAAATGGTAATAGGAAGGCTGAGATGATGAAGAAAATCCACGAACAAGAATAACAACAAATTGAAAAGAAAAATGGACATCGTGTGTCGAAAGAGTAGTTGAAATGGCTCTATAAATAGCTATTACTCTTTCATTGTAAAATCAGATTATTTTGAGTGTTATATGAAATATATTCATCTCTTTGAGAGTTTAGGAGAGTTCTCCTTAAGTTCTACCAAGAACTTGTCTTGATTGCTTCAAGGATAGTTTCTCCTTGTAAGTAATCGTCTATCTTAGGTGATAGATTAGGTTACTTGATTATTGCTCTTAAGGTTATGGATTTAATATATCCATGGATTGCTTGTGCTTCTAATCTTGGGGTCTAATCTCCTTGTAAGTTCCACAATTTTTATCTTTTATCCTACGTCACTTCCATATTTACGTCATATATATTTTGATCTTTTGAGTTATGCATCATGAAACATGCACAAGTTAAACCAAGTCAAAGCAGCGCTACAACGAAAAATCCATCACGGATGCGGAAGACCTACCGCAACCGCGATCCATGATGGCAAGATTCAGAGAGATGATATTTGAGGATTTTCAAGTCACCGCGGTCCGCGATAATTTTATGTGACTGTGGTACCTCTACCGTGACAATTGTCCTTTTACCATGGTCCATGGAGATGGGATTCAGAGAGCATGAAGATTGGGCTAAAGTTGAATACCGCAGGTACGTGGTAACCTCACCATTGCAACGGTTCTTTTTCCGCTATCAACGGTACCTCCATCAGAGGCATTTTTGTCTGGGAAATTTAGTTGTGTATAAATACTACTTTTTCAGATTTTTAGGTCATCTTATCTATAGTTGAGCACGTGAACGCCGTATTTCACCTATTTTGAGTAATTTTGTAGCTTGTTTAGCAATTAATCTTACAATTTATCTTGTAATTACATTTTATGTGTTATTCTTCATCTCACTCTATGATTTCTTCTTAAATTATGAGTAGCTAAACCCATTAGCCAGGATTGTGGCTCAACTCCAGTGTGGGTATTTAAGAAGTCTTTTCTTTTAGGGCTTAGATATTTAAGGTGATTGATATTTGGCCTGATTTATGCTTTCTATGTTGAATTAGTGGTTGCAAACACTAATTTGTGCCTTTTTGACTTAGGCTTTCCTTGAGAAAGAGAGCTTAAGTCTAGGAAATTTAGGCCAACAAGGAATTGGGGTGTATTCAAGAGATTGATAGCCCCAATTAAAGGGTTAAACCTAGAGATAGTAATACCCAACTTGAGCCAACATTGCTTGCAAAAATTGAACACGAAATTGGGCCTGAGAAAGCCAATTAGGGAAAAGTCACTCTTACTACCGAAAGGTGTAGAGCGAGTAGCTTCGTGCATTGGCTATATCACGATCCCAACTATAACATTATTGCCATAAGTTTTAGATCCCATTAGATACTCGCCTAGGAGTAAGTCACTTTTCTAGTATCTTTTACCCATTTTAAAAACCCTACAAAAATACCATACTTAGTCAAATTTCCTGCATCATTAGTATAAAACTTAAAATAGTAAAAAATATCAAAGTATGTTTGGAAGTGTAAACAATTACATTGCGCATTGCTAGTTTAGATTGGAACCCAATCCCAAACTTGCTCCATATGGATTCGACCCCGACCTTCTCGGGTAAAAGTTGCATCGACCGATCTTGCCACTCTATAGTGGTGTAGGCTTGGACCCGATCGTGATGCCCAGTGGGCTAAAGTACACTGGAGCCACTTATAAGCGACACGTAAATAAGATGTTTGAAAAATATATAAGGAAAACTATGGAGCTTTATATAGACGATATACTTGTTATTTTTTTGAATGTATGTCATTATCTTAAACACGGGAAAGAAACTTTTGACATCCTAAGGAAGCATAACATGAAGTTTAACACCAAGAAGTACACATTCAGGGTCAACTTCGGCAAGTTCTTGGGATTTCTAACAAAGGGGGATTAAGGTAAACCCCGATAAAATCAAAGCCATCAAAGAGATCTAGGACCAACTATAAAAGAGGTTCAAAGGCTCACAGGGAAATTGGTTGTTGGGAGAAAATTCATTTCCCAGTCATCAGAAAAATATCATCGTTTCTTCACACTACCCAAAAAGAAAAAAATCTTTGAATGGACCCTAGAATGCCAACAGGCTTTGAGGGATTTGAAAAGGTACTTGTCAAGTCCTCCATTACTATCAAAGTCAGAGGAAGGTAAAAATTAATTAATCTACCTAGGAGTCTTGGAGGTAGCGATAAATATCATTTTAGTCTGTGAGGATAAAGGTATGCAGTCTCCCATTTATTACATTAGTAAAATTTTAATGGGAGCAGAAACTCGCTACCCATATTCGGAGAAGCTTTCCTTAACTCTCATAGTTGCCGCTCAGAAGCTAAGGTCTTACTCTGACATCACCCAATGGCTATGGTAACCACTTCTCCCCTCCGGAATATCCTTCATAAACCCAAAATGTTTGGTAGGTTGGCCAAATGGTCTGTCGACTGAGTGAATTATGATATATAATATAAACCTAGGACTGTGATTAAGTCACATGTTTTGGCCAACACGGTTTTAGTCTGGGATCACTGCCTCTAGCAACCAAAGAAGTAGTGCTGGTTTTAGAATCGATATAGGAAATTTGGAACCTATTTATGGATGGATCTTTCAACGTAAAAGGGTCTGGTCTATGCATAGTATTAATCACGCCTTCGGGAGAAACCCTAAGGCAGGCCGTAAGAATGGTCCCTTTGACTAAAAACGAAGCAGAGTATAAAGCTTTGATTGTAGAACTCAAATTGGCCCGGGGACTATATTCGAGGTCATAAATATGAAATACGAATCCTAGCTAGTGGTAAATCAGGTCTACGGGATCTTCGAATGCGACTCCCAAGGAGGAGCGCATGCAACAATACGTAGTGAAGGTTCAGGCTCTGCTTGCTCATCTTCGGGAGTGGTAAATTATGTACATCTCAAGGGAAGAAAACTTAGAATTAGACGCATTATCTAACCTTGGCTCAACAATGAAAATGAAAGGATCGAATTTTGGTACGACAGTACAACTCATGCACTCAATTTGGATGCAGATAGCTACTATGAGGTAAATACGACTAATTTGGTCTGGGACTAGAGGAATGAGATCATTGATTATCTTGAGCACGGGAAGTTTCCTGAATACCCCAAGGCATCCTGGGAACTGCGAGCTAAAGTAGCGTGATATAGCTTCAAAGAAGGCTAATTGTATAGGAAATCCTTCGAAGGCCTGTTGGCCTGATGCTTAGGAGCCTTCAAAGCTAATTATGCTATACGACGAGTGCACGGAGAGATATATGGAAATCGTCCGGGTGTAGATTCCCTAGTACTAAATTTGGTAAGGGCAGGATACTACTGGATCCGAATGGATCAAGATGACAAAACTTTTGTTCAAATAATGCGATAGGTATCAATGCTATGCACTATTGGTACATCAACATGTCGAACCATTGCATTCAATTTCGTCCCCGTTCATGAGGTGGGGGATGAATATCGTCGGAACACCGTCGATGACCCCTGGTAAGGTAAGGTTTCTTTTGATTTTAATTGATTATTTTTCTAAGTGGGTTGAAACATTTCCTTATCAGAGGATCGGCGAACGTGAAGTGGTGGATTTTTTGTGGGAGAATATAATTTGTACATTCAGAATACAAAAGAGATAGCTTGTGGCCACAATTTTATAGGGTCAAAGGTCACAAAGTTCTTCGAAGATTTGAAAATCAAAAGGATCACAACCTCTCTCTATCATCCAACCGCAAATGGTCAAGCGGAGTCTACGAACAAATTAATTATACAAAATATCAAAAAGAGATTGGAAGCAGCTAAGGATAAATGGCCCGAGGAACTAGGTGGAGTACTATGGGCGTACTGAACAATGGACAAATCAAGCACATAAAAGACCCCCTTCTCCCTTGTGTATGGTGTGGGAGCCTTGATCTCGGTGGAAGTAGGGGGGTCTACCTTGAGATACTTCCAGGAGAATAAGGACACAAACACCAAAACAATGTTAGTCAATTTAGAGTTGATTGATGAGCATAGGGACTTGGCACATATAATGATGGCTGCTCAAAAGTAGATAATAGAAATATATTATAATCGAAAATCCAACCTCTGTTATTTCAAAATGGGAGACTTGGTTCTAAGGAAAGTAACTTAAAATACCCGAGAACTCAACACAGGGAAGCTAGGTCCAACATGGGAAGATCCTTACCGGGTTTCAGCTATCACCAGGAAAGGTTCATATGAGTTGGAGAATCAAGATGGATAAAAATTCCAAGCAACTAGAATGTGACACACGTCAAGAGATATTATTTTACATCACCTATACCAAAAGTATGTGCTTCACTCTTTTTCCTTCGTCCAGTTTTTGTTCCAATTGATTTTTTTGACAAAGTTTATAATGAGGCAGCTATGGAAAGCATATTACAAAGAAAAGTTTCAACATCAGTAATAAGGCATTCTAATAACAAGGCACACGAGTTAAAAACCATGTGGATGGTTAGATAATTTTTGCTCTGTAGCAAAGTTCCAACAAGTTAAGTTTACTATCAAATAAAGGTCACCTGGCCGTTCACAAATGTAAGCCACTAGGGGATTGTTAGATAGTCTTTGGCTCGATAACATAAATTCCTAAGGTGAAGTGAAGTTTGTTATAAAACTAAAGTTTATCTACCATTCACTAGTGGAATCCTCGAAGGTGCAAAACTTCTAGTGTTCAAATTTGCATTCTTCACATTCGAACACTGGAAAGGAATGATACGAGGATAAGCCAACAATGAATGCCACATTGATCAGAATAACAAAACTGGGAATATAGCTATGTCATCGGGATCCGGACTGCGCTGCCAGCCCCGTAGAAACAAGTCGTACAAGTTAGCCACAAGAAATGAAAATTTCTTTTTAGCATAACGAATGCTTATGCAGTTTTTGAAAGTAGAAGGAATAAAGAAAAGTCCTTTTTTTCATATGAACGATGGATTGATTTTTTCATTTGAAAGTTAAATAAGTACTTCAAATTCTAGTGCCACAATGAATATGAGATGTCCTTTTCAAGAGCACTATAAACATAAAAGGGCCCTCTCTTGATTTCGAAAGAACTTGTGCTCGAAATTGAAATGCTTTTGGGGGAAAATACACCCAAAGCTTTGGATAGTCAGATGCAAACAATAAAATATGCACAAAACACTTAAGCAAGAAAGAACGCAAAGATTAAACTTGCATAATGTTCAAACAAAAGAACACAGAAAGACTCATGCAATGCTTGATAAAATGGTGTTTTTATTAACAATAAATGTGCCAAAATGACTCAAGTAAAAAATTTGGGAAAAGAAATGAAAAGCTAACTACTGCATCTCCGGATACTTGAGGAAGAGAAGTATCCACGCCCTAGGAGAAGTGGGTAGATCTGCCGCCAGCTCGAAATCATAATTTTGACCTTGAGTATCACTGTTTTCCGGTTCCTAGTCAGTTCCCAAGAATTCAAAACCAGAACCATAAGAATCAGTAACATCAAGCTTGGCCGGAAGACCACTTTTAGTAGTTGACTCCAAATCACGGGCTTTAGCGATTTCGGCATCAAAGTCAATGACACCCGCTTTAGCCTCTTCCTAGTTTTTTCTCCTCATGTTGTACATAACATATATTTTTTTAACAACAAGGGAAGCCACTCGACGCTTGAGTTCTTCTTTAAGTTGGTCAACCTCGATCGAATGATTTTCATGTGCCAATATAATGAACCAGCAGCTAAAATAAAGATCACGAACAGTAGAGCTAAAAAGCCTGTTATGCTTAATGGTCCTCTTATACTTCTCTTCCAGTTAGGCATGTTTAACCCGACAACAGTGATAACTGTGATTTTTACATGGTTTATACCCCTTCTTGCCTAAGCTTTGTGCATAAATTGATATAGATTAGTCCTGAATTGCTTACAAGTTACGCTTGATTGTAAGTTTGAGCGACTAGATGATAAAAATCACAAATCGGCTCATGAAGGAGTGAAACATGCCAAGCGCCAAGAGATGAGTTAAAGTGTAAGTTAAGTGACATGTGCGGACCGCAACCTTTTGTCATGCGGCTATACCAGAAGGATCCTGCAAATACCCAAGTTTACGGAACCTGTACGGTCCGCACTATTTTGCCATGCGGACGCACAGGTAAGGATTGGAGAACCTGAAGTTTGGACACAATTCAATGTGGACCGCATCCATTTCTACGCGGTCTGCAATGATGAAGAAACAGAGGCTCAGATTAAAGGGAAAAATTCCATGCGGCCGCACACCAAAACAGTGCGGTCCGTGTGGGTGAATGATCAGAGAGTCGACATTGAAGAACAATCAATTGTGAGGTCGCGCAACATTCTCACGCGATCCGCGCGCCTCAACCTACGCGGCCGCGTGGCATTTCTAGGCGGTCCGCATCCAAGATCCAAAAGCTTAAATATTGAAGGCCTTTTACACTATGCGGCCGCATGTCACTTTCATGCGGTCCAAGACAGACCCTCAGGGGCATTTTTGTCCAATTTTTCCTGGGTAGTATAAATAGAATATTTTACCTTTTTCGGTTGAGTTCTATTACATTGTACGAGCAGCTAAGCACGAGGCAACATTTATTTGCCTATTTTGGGTTATTTCCTTAGTTTTGAACGTGGATTCACGTGTATTAAATTTGTAGTTCATTAATATGTCAATTTCTGCTATTACTTCTTCTTTTTCTACTATTTTCCATGTTTAGCTAAACCCATTAGCTACGGTTGTGGCTCAACCCTAGTATGGGTAATTAATGGGTGTTTTTGCTTAATGTTTGGATGATATTGGGTGTTTGGTTTTGGGTTGATTGTATGTTTTCATTTAGATTTTGTGGTTGCAAACACTAAGTCTAGCTTAGTGGGTCTTGACTTTACTTGAGAAAGAGAGTCTATGACCTCTCTATCAACCCAACAAGGATTTGGGATAGACACATGATAATGGTAGTCCCAAGTAACGGGTTAAACCTCGAGAGAGTAATTACCCTACTTGAACCATTAGTTTCTTGGGCAAATTGGCCTACCCGATTGGTCTCGAAAGAGTCAATTGAGCAAAATCTTTCTCTCTACCGAAAGGTGTGAGAGTGAGTGCTAAAGTGCAATGGTTATCCATATATCCCATATTGTCATCCTCACATTGAAATTCTATACCCGTTAATTAGTCACCTAGGCAAGTGCTACGACCCTAGTGTTTTCTCCTTATTGCATACACCTTAGAATTATAATTTAGCATAATCCAATTCATAATTATTGTCAATATCTTTAGTTGATAAACAAAGAAAACCAAAAATGTTAGAAGCCAAAGAGAATAAGAAAAAGAAAGGCAAAAGTGAATGAAACCCAAAAGGGGGATCCAAAGTCATCAAACAAGTGACAAAGATGTGAAAAAGGTGAACAAAAAGGAGAAAAAGTTTTGAATTGCAAAAGAAAGAGTGACATGGTGTCCCTCTAGCCCTTTGAAAGAAGGAATACTCAAATGAGTCAAGAAGGTATACCAAAACGGACCAAAGAAGTGCTTAAAGGAAGAGTGAACCCATGTAAATTAAAGCATATCCTACCATTACCCACAAGCCTTCACAATGACTCATCAAAAGCCCTATATGATCTTGAGTTAAGGGAAGCCCTCATTAGTGGATACTTACATGAAGGGCAAGCATATGGTACTTAGAGTCGGACTTAGGGTCTCTTCTTTGTGAGAGATAAGCGAAAAATTCTTTCACCTCAAATTGTGTGCAAATACTCTAAATGGTGAGGTTCACTCATGGAGAGTCGAGGATGTGTGAGTTAGGGTTCCACGATGACTAAAATACTTGAGAAAGGTTCATTGATGAAATGTGTCGACTCTTAAGGCTCTTCTGTCACACTTTATCCATAAGTTCTTCAAAGTTTTAAATGTGTTGATGATGCATTTGCATTGAGGGCAATTGTTAGTCCCAATTGATGCTATTGAGGTTACTCTAGGACAAAATAGGAATTTCTTGGATGTTTTTCATTGAAGGGTAGGTCTTATCTTGTTTGCTTGAGGACAAGCAAATGTTAAAGTTTGGGAAAGTTGATAACTGTGATTTTTACATGGTTTATACCCCTCTTTGCTTAAGCTTTGTGCATAAATTGATGTAAATTAGTACTGAATTGCTTACAAGTTGCGCTTGATTGTAGGTTTGAGCAACTAGATGATAAAGATCACAAATCGGCTCAGAAAGGAGTGAAATCTGCCAACCGTCAAGAGATGAGCTAAAGTGTGAGTTAAGTGACCTGTGCGGACCGCAACCTTTTGTCATGCGTCCGCAAAAGAGGATTCTGCAAATAACCAAGCTCAAGAAACCTATGTGGTATGCACTATTTTGCCACCCGGACGCACAGGTAAGGATCAGAGAACATGATGTTTGGACATAATTCCACGTGGACCGCATCCATTTCTACGCGGTCCGCAATGATGAAGAAACAGAAGCTCAGATTTAAAGGCATAATCCCACGCGGCCGCACACCTAAACAGTGCGGTCCGCGTGGGTGAATGATCAGAGAGTCAACATTGAAGAACAATCAACTATGCGGCTGCGCAACATTCCCACGCGATCTGCGTGATTCAACCTACGCGGCCGCATGGCATTTCTAGGCGGTCCACGTTCTAAGATCTAGAAGCTCAAATATTGAAGGCCTTTTACCCTATGCGGCCGCATGTCATTTTCATGCGGTCCGCGACAGACCCTCAGGGGTGTTTTTGTCCAAATTTTCCTGGGTAGTATAAATAGAATAGTTTACTTTTTTAGGTTAAGTTCTTTTACACTGTACGAGCAACTGAGCACGAGGCAACATTTATTTGCCTATTTTGGGCTATTTTCCTTAGTTTTGAACGTGGATTCAAGTGTATTAAATTTGTAGTTCATTATTATGTCAATTTCTGCTATTACTTCTTCTTTTTCTACTGTTTCCATGTCTAGCTAAACCCATTAGCTAGGGTTGTGGCTCAACCCTAGTGTGGGTAATTAATGGGTGTTTTTGCGTAATGTTTGGATGATATTGGGTGATTTGGTATTTGGGTTAATTGTATGTTTTTACTTGGATTTGGTGGTTGCAAACACTAAGTCTAGCTTAGTGGGTTTTGACTCTACTTGAGAAAGAGCGTCTATGACCTCTCAATCAACCCAACAAGGATTTGAGATAGACCCATGAGAATGATAGTCCCAAGTAACGGGTTAAACCTCGAGAGAGAGTAATTACCCTTCTTGAACCATTAGTTGCATGGGAAAATTAGCCTAACCAATTGGTCTCGAGATAGTCAATTGGGAAAAATCACTCTCTCTACCGAGAGGTGTGAGTGTGAGAGCTAAGTGCAACGGTTATCCATATTTACCTTTATTATCATCCTTGCATTAGAATTCTATACCCGTTAATTAGTCACTTAGGCGAGTGCTACGATCCTAGTGTCTTCTCCTTATTGCATACACCTTAGAATTACAATTTAGCATAATATATTTCATAATTGTAGTTAATATATTTAGTTGATAAAAAAAGAAAATCAAAAATGTTAGAAGTCAAATTAGAAGCTAAAACACTTTGTTAGTCTTCAAAAATACTTGACTCCAATATCAAGCTCCCTGAGGAATTGACCCCGACAAACCACTATTGGGTAAAAGTAATTAGTGCCCACTCTTCCTAAGGGTCGAGTTTGCGACGATCACTTTTTGGCGCCGTTGCCGGGGACCTTATGGTTTTCAAATATTTGTGTAGCTAGTTTAGTGTTTAGCTTCTCTTTTCTTCTTTATACTAACTTTATTAGTGTCAATACAATAGGTACAAATGGCTTTGAACGGGAATATCCCTCTTGACAACGTGGTTGCGGGGGAGGAGGTTGATGATGTAGAACAAGAGGAACTCCAGGTACCACAAATACCGAGGAGAGGTAGAAACACAAATGCTAATCCTAATGATGCAATCCCAGACCCTCCTCCGCATCCACCCCGAGTTCCTCCAAGGGTTCTTCCCAACCAAAATTACGCAAGTGCAATAGTTCCTCCCCGAATCCGGGCGGGGAACTTCCAAATTACAAATGTGATGTTGATGCTTCTTGAACAACGAGGGTATTTCACGGGTGCCTCTGATCAAAATGCATACAAGCACTTGAACGATTGGTGAACTAGGGTCGTGACACCAATGTTTTTGAAGATGCTTTATGATTGAGATTTTCCCGTTCTCTCTTCGAGGTAAAGCGCTCGATTGGTTGGAGAGGTTGCCGAATCATTCAATCACTACATGGGACGAATAGGCGGACAAGTTAACTGCCAAGTTCTTCTCTCTGAGTCATATGGCGGCGCTCCGTGATGAGATTTTAGCCTTTAAACAAGAACCGACGGAGCCATTGCATGAAATATGGGAGAGGTTTAGAACCATGGTGAAGGAGTGTCCGAACAACGGCATGAATGATGCTATGATCCAACAGACGTTCTGTAGAGGTATCAACATAACAAACCAATGCATTGTTAGCCAATTGGCGGGAGGAAATTTCATGAAGCTATTGTATAATGAAGCATGTGACGTACTTGATGAGATGGCCGATACTTCGTCGGCATGGCAAAGTCGGGCGAATGTTCCTCAAGGCGATCCAAATGATATACACTTGCATAAAGAGTTACATGACCACGGCCAAGCCATTGCCAAACTTACAACAACTATGAATCAATTAGCAAAGGCACAATTGCAACAAGTGCAAAATCTAAGACAAGTCAATGCTATGGAAGGGGTTAACATGATGAAGAGAAGGCAAAGGGGGCCACAACAACAAAGATCTTATGAAAATTATGATGATGATGATGGTAGTCAAATGAATGTTATGATGAGCAAAATGAATATTGCCAATAAGTGAACAACTTTCAAGGGAATAGAGGAAATCAAGGCAACCAACAATGGTGATCTCAAGGGAATTGGAATAATCAACAAGGTGGTGGCAATTGGAACAATAATAATCAACCCCAAGGTGGAGGAAATTGGAATGGGGGTAATCAAAGCAATTGGGGAAATCAAGGCAATAATAGTGGCAATTGGAGTGGAAATAAAAATAATTGGAACAACAATTGGAACAATAACAACGGAGGCCAAGGTAATCGGGGGCAAGGGTTTCAAAGGCACTCGATGTCTCAACATCCAAACAACCCACCACCTTATCAACAACAAGGGCCGAGTTTGTCGGGCAATGAATTTGGAAGGATCAAAGTGATGTTTGAACAAATGATGAAAATGAATCAAGATTCGGATGCACAATTAGCTTCACATAATACTTCCATCCACAACTTGGAAGTACAACTTGGACAAATTTCACAATCCCTAAATACTCGCCCAAAGGGTGCACTACCTAGTGACACGGTGGTGAATCCTAAGGGTGGGCAAAACAACCACATAATGGCAGTGACCACAAAGAGTGGAAGAGGCGGTGATGTAAATGCCTCAAGAGAGAGAATCAAGCCATAGTGGAGGAAGATGAGTTGCCTAGTTTTGACATGCCTACAGGGGTTGATGATGTTGTGGAGACAAGTGCAAGAGATGAGGTGAGAATTGACATTCAAGAAATTGAGGAGGAGACTCAAGAGAACGTGAACCCGTCTAGGGAACATGTTATAGATATGCCCGAGCCGGAAGTGAAAAAGGCCAAGGCACCCTTGCCTAGGCCTCCTCTGCCTTACCCTCAACGTTTGGCAAAACAAAAGAGTGATTACCAATTTAAAAAATTCATTGACATGATGAAGATCTTGACCATAAATGTGCCGTTGGTGGAGGCACTCGACCAAATGCCTGGGTATGCAAAATTCATGAAGGATTTGGTCACGAAGAAGAGATCGATGAAATGTGAAACAATCAAAATGACACATTAAGTGAGCGTGATAGTGCACTCCATTGCTCCAAATCTTGAGGACCCCAGAGCATTCACCATCCCATGCACTATTGGAAGCGCCGATTTTGCAAAAGCCCTATGTGACTTGGGGCAAGCATCAATTTAATGCCATATTCAATGTTCAAAACCTTGGGGATTGGGCAACCTCGCCCGACATCAATGCGGCTACAAATGGTGGATAGGTCTATGAAGCGGCCTTTGGGTATCATCGACGATGTGCTTGTTCGAGTTGATAAGTTCATTTTGCCAACCGACTTCGTGATTCTTGATTGTGAGGTAGACTTTGAGGTCCCAATCATTCTTGGAAGGCCTTTCTTAGCAACTGGGAAAGCTTTGGTTGACGTCGAGGCGGGAGAGTTGACTTTCCTGGTTGGTGATGAAAAAGTAGTTTTCCATGTGTGCAAGTCGATGAGGCAACCTAATAGTACCGAAGTTTGTTCGTTTGTCGATATTGTCACGACGGTGATAGTAAATGACACAAGCGCAATGATAAATGTTGAAGACCCACTTGAAGCGGTGCTTTAGAACATAGAATCTAATGATGATGCAGGAAGAATTGAATATGTTAATGCTTTGCATGGTATGGGCTCGTACTCTTATGAGCCGAGAAAGTTGTCATTAGACCTTGAGAATCGCAAGACCCCTCCAACAAATCCATCTATTGAGGAGCCACCGGTGTTTGAGTTGAAACCATTTCCTCCTCACCTTAGGTATGTATACTTGGGTCCCAATTTCACTTTGCTTGTTATTCTTTCGTCTTGCTTAACTAACTTGCAAGTGGATGCCACTTTCGCGGTTTTACAAAAGCGCAAGCGAGCGATTGGATGGACCTTGGAGGATATTCGGGGCATAAGCCCCGCCTTTTGCGTGCAGAAGATCATTTTGGAGGATGATGCAAGGCCATCATTTGAACACCAAAGAAGATTAAATGAAGCTATGCAAGAGGTGGTCACAAAGGAGGTTATCAAGTGGTTGGATGCCAGTGTAGTCTACCCAATATCAGATAGCTCATGGACCTCTCCGGTCCAATGTGTTCCAAAGAAGAGTGGCATCACGGTGGTCCCAAATGCAAAGAATGAATTGATTCTGACCTACACGGTCACGGCTTGGAGAGTGTGCATGGATTATAGAAAGCTCGACAAGGTCACTAGGAAGGATCATTTCCCTCTACCATTTTTGGACCGAATGCTTGCTCGTTTAGCGGGACGAACTTATTATTGCTTCCTTGATGGATATTCGGGTATAACCAAATTCTCATTGCCCCGGAAGATCAAGAAAAGACAACATTTACTTGTCCATATGGCACTTCACTTTCTCAAGGATGCCGTTCAAAGTTTGTAATGCGCCGGCAACCTTCCAAAGATGCATGATGGCAATCTTCACCGACATGGTGGAGGACATTCTAGAGGTGTTCATGGATGATTTCAGCGTGTTGGGGGACTCCTTTGATGAATGCTTAGGGAACTTGGATAGAGTGTTGAAGAGATGCGAGGAGACCAATCTTGTGCTAAATTGGGACTAATGTCACTTTATGGTGCAAGAAGGAATTGCTTTGGGGCATAAGATTTCAAAGAATGGCATTGAAGTTGACAAAGCGAAGATAGAGGTTATCTCGAGGCTTCCTCCCCCCACCACTGTCAAGGGGGTGAGGAGTTTTTTAGGTCATGCCAAATTCTACCGGTGTTTCATCAAGAATTTCTCAAAGGTCGTGAACCCGTTGTGCAAGCTATTGGAGAAGGATGTGAAGTTTGTGTTTGATGATAAGTGGAATCTTTTGAATTGTTCATAAGTTGACTAGCGCTCCCGTTATCACAACACCAAATTGGGATTTGCCTTTTGAGTTGATATGTGACACTAGTGAAGTAGCGGTCGGTGTGGTGCTTGGCCAAATAATTAACAAGATGTTCCATCTGGTGTACTACGCAAGCAAGACAATGAATGAGGCTCAAAAGAACTATACAGTCACCGAGAAGGAGTTGCTAGCTATTCTCTTTGCCGTGGAAAATTTTCGCCCATACCTTATGGGGGCCAAAGTGATTATTCATACCGATCATGCGACCGATAGGTACTTGATGACAAAGAAAGACTCAAAAGTGAGGTTGATGAGATGGGTGTTACTATTGCAAGAATTTGATCTTGAGATTATTGATAGAAAAGGAAGCGAAAATCAAGTCGCGGATCACTTGTCCCGGCTAGAGGAAGAAGGAAGACCAAGCAATGGAGTTGAGATTAATGATGCTTTTCTGGATGAACAACTCCTTGCGGTGTCCATACATGATATTCCATGGTTTGCGTATGTAGCCAATTATCTTGTGACCGGCATCATCCCGTATGAGCTCTCTTCTAACCAAAGGAAGAAGCTCAAATGGGATAGTTTGGTTTAAATTTTGAATTTTTAATGGTTTCAATCACAAACATATACTTTATTTCAATCAAATACATAATTGCAAATCAAAAATCTTATTTATTTTAATATTGAAATTTATTTGCCTAGGGCAAAAATCACGTGCTCACAGTTTACATTGGCCGACCTTGTTCCACGATGCAAGTGATTTGGTTAAAAGGTGTGATGCATGTCAATGAGCCGACGGGATTTCTAAAAAAGATGTGATGCCTCTTAACACCATTTTAGAGGTTGATATTTTTTATGTTTGGGGTATTGACTTTATAGGCCCTTTTATTAGCTCTTGTGGGAACACGTACATTCTCGAGGCGGTAGATTATGTCTCCAAATGGGTGAAAGTCGTGGCTCTACCCAACAATGAAGCTCAGGATGTCATGGCATTCATGAAGAAGCAGATTTTCACTAGGTTTGGAACCCCTCGTGCTATCATTAGTGATGGGGGGTCCCATTTTTGTAACAAGGCATTTGATTCTTTTCTCACCAAATATGGAGTTAACCACAAGGTGACTACTCTATACCATCCCTAAGCAAGTGTTGATGTGGAGGTTTCTAATAGGGAATTAAGAGTATTTTGTCCAAAACAGTGAATGCAAATAGGACCGATTGGTCAAAGAAGTTGGACGATGCTCTTTGGGCTTATAGGACGGCATACAAGACTCTGATTGGTATGTCTCCATATCGACTGGTGTTTGGTAAGGCTTATCATCTCCCGGTGGAACTAGAGCACAAGGCGATGTGGGCTTTAAAAAAGTTGAATTTGGATTGGGATGTTGCGGCCAACCTCTGAGTGGACCAATTGAATGAGCTTGATGAATTTCGCTTTCATGCTTACTCCGGCTCATCCTTGTACAAGGACAAGATGAAGTACCTACATGATAAATATGCTCGGGGTAAAGAATTCAAGGTTGGTGATATGGTCCTTCTTTTCAACTCAAGGCTAAGGTTATTTCCGAGGAAGCTCAAATCCAAATGGAGTGGGCCTTTTGAAGTGGTTTTTGTAACTCCTTTCGGTGCCCTTGATCTCAAGAACAAAAATGGTGAAGTATTCCGGGTTAATGGGCATCGAGTCAAGCATTTCTTGGGAAAGGTTGATGATAGCCACGTGGTGGCACTTATTCACTTGAAGTAAAGATGATGGTAACCCGCGTCGTGCCGCGACGTTAAATCAGGCACTTCTTGGGAGGCAACCCATGTCTTTTATATTTGTTTATCTTTTCCAGTGTAGAGTAGGATTTTTGAACTGATGGTTTGTGAAGTGTTGCAGGGATGATGTTGAAAAAGTGAAGGACAAAATAAAATCGGGCAGTATCTCACCAGTTATCACGCGGCCACGTGACCATTTGTGTGCGGTCCGCGTGAGCTTGGACTCAAATGCCATCTCTCTGAAGTTGTCCAACGCGGCCGCACTCTAAAACAGTGCAATCCGCGTGGAAATTATGGAATCAATAGCTTTCTGAAGTTTTCCACGTGACCGCACTCCAAAATAATGCGGTCCGCATGGAAATTATTAAAGTGGCTATCTCTCTGAAGTTTCCCACATGGCCACACACCAAAACAGTGCGGTCCGCATGGGCTGCCCTTAAAAAAAAGGGGAGGAAAATCCTGCGTGGTCCGCGTGCCATTTTTGTGCGGCCGCGTAGGTGGGTAAGTCAAGGGCCCCACGGTTCTCTATAAATAGAGACCTAGGGCCACCTTTAATCCTTTTCGCTCTTTTTCATCTGAAGCCCTATTTTTTACTGTTTATCTACGAGCTTGTGCACACATATGCAATTCCATTTAATCCTTGGTAACATTTCACTTCCAAATTATCTCTTAATTTAATTTGTTTTCATTTATTTGATTTCTAATAGAATAACTTCTTAATTTCTTCCTATTTTTGTTTTTATTTTCATTAACTGCTAGA
Source organism: Nicotiana noctiflora (assembly GCA_032618575.1). Classification (NCBI taxonomy): domain Eukaryota; kingdom Viridiplantae; phylum Streptophyta; class Magnoliopsida; order Solanales; family Solanaceae; genus Nicotiana; species Nicotiana noctiflora. Next base: position 96,257 of record JASVEL010000720.1, read on the forward strand.
ATAGGGTTGGCAAATTCATGTAGAAATAAGGCATAATCTTCTTGTCAAAAATACTAAGTAGGGACAATTAGGTTTATTAAAATTGGACCAAAAAGAACAAAAATACCCTACCCAGTAAAAGTTTGCCCTACGCGGCCGCACACCATTTTTGAGCGGTCTGCGTGAGTTTGATTAGAATAATATACAATTGTTCTACGCTGTCCGCGTGACTTCAGCGTGGTCGTAGTCCAAAACAGTACGGACCGTGTATCCTAACATCAGAGAGTTATACTTTTCTGAACTTGGACCTGCGCGGTCGTATACTATTTCTGTACGGTCCACGTTGATCCCACCGGGCGCATGACATTTGTGTGCGGTCCGTGTAGGTCATTTACAAAGAGTTTGCTAATTATTTGTTTTTCCTGTACGAACCGCATGACATTTATGTGCGGTCCGCATGACCTCTGATTGCAACACTATGTGTACATAGAATTTCACTGTTACATTGCTCACTTCTTCTATGCTTTTACTAACACTTCTAAACTTGTTTCTCTTGCAGAAAATGGTAAAATATCGTGGAGGTGGACAATCTCAACGTGGGGGCAAAGATAAGCAACCCGGGAGAGGTTGTTCCTCCCAAGGGGGAAAGGAAATAGGGTGGTCAAACTCACTCCCGAGGCTAGAGCCAGCATAAAATACTCGAAAGATAATCCAGATAGCTCACAATGCTACCTCCCATTCAACAAGGAGTGAGTATGCACCCTCCAGGATTGCAACTTCAAAGACTGCCCTCACGCATATGTTTGTGTCAGTTGGCCTCCATGACTCCCCATCTTCAGATCCAACCACTGCTGCCACTTCCAAGAAGGCAATGAACGTGGTGTCTTCGGACTTGTCTAATAGGTCTGGATCCAAGAAGGGCAGTGATGATAGATACTCCACTTCTCCCATAGCTTCACTATCAGGGGAGAGTAGAGAACAATCATGGGATAGTGGAGAGCAAGTTGAGGGAGGTGAGCCTCAGGTAAGGGGTGTAGAGCGAACAAAGAAGCCTGAAGTGTGGGAGGACATGTTTATTAGTCAAATTGCCTTCCACCGGTTCAGGGAATGGTGGCCTAAGAGAAAACTCATCCGGAAGAGATGGTTTATTGATGCAGATCTTCTTCCTCACAACCCTCACATACAAGCTCAATTTCGTACTAGGGCGGGTTGGGGCTTCTTCAAGGAACGAGTGGATATGGCAAATGAGCATATGGTCAAAGAATTTTACACCAATATCTACCATGTCGTTCCGGGGTCTACAACTACTAAAGTGAGGAATAAGGTGGTGCTATTTGATGGGAAGTCCCTCAATGACTTCTTGGGGTTCGCAGGTGAAGATGAGTCACAATACCTGGAGAAGTTGGCCTTAAAGGAAGAAGCTCGCCCATGGTTAGCTGAAATTTTAGCAGCTCCAGGTACAGTGCCGGTGTGGCTCTAGGCTCAGGAGAAAATATATAGGAACACCCTCAACTTCGAAGCAAAAGGGTGGTTGACATTTGTGTGCAATCGGCTTGATCCGACCACACATTATCATTCCGTCCCTATTGATCGTGCTATCTTAGTTGCTTTTATCATGGTTGGGTTCGCATTGAATGTGGGAAATATTATGCATAGGGTGATCTCCACAGTGGGAAATGAAACCAAGACCAACTACCCCTTCCCAAACATATTGACTATGTATTTCCGAGAGCTAGGGGTAGAAAAGAAGAAATTTGATGTGAAGGAACATTCGGTGAGCCCATATTCATGGTATGATCAAAAGGTCCTTGACAACCCGAAGAATGCCAAGAAGCGTCAGGCTTCCACTTCTTCCGTAGTTGGACAGTCTGATGAGCCAGCTGCCTCTGCAGTTGGCCAGTCTGATGAGCCAGCTGCCTCTGAGCAGCCTTCTACAGCACCACTTGCTACTTCAGCCGAGCCAGTGATTCTGGTGTCCAAGACTCATAGATTCACCGCCAACCAGCTCACTCATTCACTAGCCAGTCTGAACAACTAGATGTCGGCAGCGACATCCAAGTTGTCCACTTTGACAGCAGCTGTACAGGTCGAGAGAGCACCGGTGATGGTTGAGGTACCTGCTTCTATTGAGGAGACCTTCAAGAAAAGCCTGGCCAACCAAGAACAGATGATGAAGAAGCAGGATTCCTTGGCCAAGGCAGTTGGCGAGCACAGCAAGGCACTCAAGAGCTTGGCCAAGGAACACAGGAAGCTTAGGAAAACAAAGGCCTCAAAAGAGGAGGTGGCAACACTGAAGGTACAGGTGGACAAGCTAGTAGCGGATCAGCTGCCACTAGACTTGTTATTTGAGGAGCCTGCTATAGAGACTCCCACCGAGCAGCCACCAATTGAAGAGCTTAGGCCCAGGAAGAAAAGTAAACTCCCCAACATTGAGGGAACTGTGATTGCAGTGGCCACGGAGCATGAGGATCCTTCCGGTGCCTATTCAGCTGAGCTACCAGTCCCAGGAGCAGGTACCTATCCCAGTAGCACAGGAGCAGCAGGCTGGGGACCAGTCCGAGGTCCCTGCCGGTACACAGGACATGGGAGCCACCGAGCAGCATGGGCCAGCAGATGAGGCTTGAGGGGCCATTTTCTATATCATTTGCTCCTTTCTTTTTGATGTTATATTTGGTAGTTAGCATTAAGGACAATGCTAGCTCTTATTCATGGGGGTGTGGCCTTACTTTTTGTTAAACTGGATTATTGTATATATTTTTCTCTCTTTTTAGTACATTCGTAGACATAGTTGGATTGTATATAAACTTTAATTCTGAATCCATTTAGTTGTATATATTACTATCTTGGTGTACATATTCGTTTGGTTATCAGTTGATGGTTTTTCTTTGGTTTTGTTATTTTCGTTAGAATTTTCGTGATAGTTGCAAGGTTAGGCTCGTGGCCTTGTTTTGGTTTTATTTTGGATATTGAAATAAGCCCTTGGTTTTCTTTATGCCACGGTTCTTTCCAAGGGTAGAGTGTTGTGTGAACCGGGTGGCTCTTCCCAATGATAGATAGCGTGACAACTTTCTTAAGGGTTGAGTCAGTTTTTTTTATTTTCTAATCTTTTGGTAGTTAAGGGTACCTCAAGCAAAACTTCACTTGGGCCTAGCACATTTCCTTTGATCTTATGGTTAAAGACATTAAGATATGTTTAGGATGGTGAAAGTCGTGGCCTTGAGACTCTTGTGTTGACCAAATAACCATCATATGGTTATGTTGAACCATTGTGCGTTTGAATTGTATTCGATGTTGTTGTGGGCCCTCGACTCCATCTTTGGAAATCCTTGAGTGTATATGTGGTGATAACTGGATTTGTGAGCCCAAGTACCGTGCCAATGGTCTAGAACTAGCCCCAAATGTTTGTTGAGGAAAAATCATGGGTGGAACTTCACTTCAGAAGTGATTGTAGGCTATCCTTGATCCAAAAATACTATCTTGATCCTTTTCATGACCTACCAATACAATGATCCCTAGTTCACCCCTTTTGAGCCTTAAACCTTCTTCTTTCATGAACCAGAAGTTACAAGCCTATACCCATTTTAATGAAACCCTCTCTTGGCACCCGAGTCTTCCCTTAAGTAATGGAAAATATCTAAGTTTGGGGGAGAGGAAAGAAAGGCACCAATGTGATAAAAAGGCATAAAAGCAAAAATAAAAAGAAATGGCAATGAAAAAGAGAATAGTCAAAAGAAAGACAAAGGCGAATAAAACCCAAAAAGGGGATCCAAAGTCAACAAACAAATGAAAAAGATGCGAAAAAGGTGAAAAAACAAATAAAAAATTTTGAATTGCAAAAGAAAGAGTGACATGGTGTCCCTCTAACCCATTGAAAGAAGAAATACTCAAATGAGTCAAGAAAGTATGCCATAGCGAACCAAAAGAAGTTCTTAAGGGAAGATTGAACCCATGTAAACGAAAGCATATCCTACCCTTACCCAAAAGCCTTCACAATGACTCCTCAAAAGCCCTATATGATCTTGAGTTAAGGGAAGCCTTCATTAGTGGATACTTACATGAAGGGAAGTATATGGTACTTAGAGTCGGACTTAGGGTCTCTTTTTGTGAGAGATGAGCGAAAAATCCTTCCACCTCAAATTGTGTGCAAATACTCTAACGGTGAGGATCACTCAGGGAGAGTCGAGGATGTGTGAGTTCGGGTTCCACGATGACCAAAATACTTGAGAAAGGTTTATTGATGAAATGTATCAACTCTTGAGGCTCTTGTGTCACACTTTATCCACAAGTTTTTCAAAGTTTTAAATTTGTTGATGATGCATTTGCATTGAGGGAAATTGTCAGTCCCAATTGATGCTGTTGAGGTTACTCTAGGACAAAATAGGAATTTACTAGATGTTTTTCATTGAGGGGTAGGTCTTATCTTGTTTGCTTGAGGACAAGCAAAGGTTTAAGTTTGGGGGAGTTAATAACTGTATTTTTACATGATTTATACCCCTTCTGCCTAAGCTTTATGCATAAATTGATATAGATTAGTCCTGAATTGCTTACAACTTGTGCTTGATTGCAGGTTTGAGCGACTAGATGATAAAGATCACAAATCGGCTCAGTAAGGAGTGAAATCTGCCAACCGTCAAGAGATGAGCTAAAGTGTGAGTTAAGTGACCTGTGCGGACCGCAACCTTTTGTCATGCGTCCGCAAAAGAGGATTCTGCAAATAACCAAGCTCAAGAAACCTATGTGGTATGCACTATTTTGCCACCCGGACGCACAGGTAAGGATCAGAGAACCTGCAAGTTTGGACATAATTCCACGCGGACCGCATCCATTTCTATGCGGTCGAAACAGCAGCTCAGATGTAAAGGCATAATCCCACGCGGCCGCATACCAAAACAGTGTGGTCCGCGTGGGTGAATGATCAGAGAGTTACCATTGGAGAACAATCAACTGTGCGGCCGCACATAATTTCCACGCGGTCCGCGTGACTTAACCCACGCTGCCGCATGTCATTTTATTGCGGTCCACGTCCATGATTCAGAAGTCTAAATTTGGCAGACCTTTTACCCTATGCGGCCGCATGTCGTTTTCATGCGGTCCGCGACAGACCCTCAGGGGTATTTTTGTCCAGATTTTCTAGGTTAGTATAAATAGAATATTTTCCTTTTTTAGGTAAAATTTCTTTTACATGGTACAAGCAGCTGAGCACGAGGCAATATTTATTTGCCTATTTTGGGCTATTTTCCTTAGTTTTGAACGTGGATTCAAGTGTATTAAATTTGTAGTTCATTATTATGTCAATTTCTACTATTACTTCTTCTTTTTCTACTATTTTCATGTCTAGCTAAACCCATTAGCTAGGGTTGTGGCTCAACCCTAGTGTGGGTAATTAATGGGTGTTTTTGCTTAATGCTTGGATGATATTGGGTGTTTGGTATTTGGGTTGATTGTATGTTTTCATTTAGATTTGGTGGTTGCAAATACTAAGTCTAGCTTAGTGGGTTTTGACTTTACTTGAGAAAGAGAGTCTATGACCTCTCAATCAACCCAACAAGGATTTGGGATGGACCCATGAGAATGGTAGTCCCAAGTAACGGGTTAAACCTCGAGAGAGTAATTACCCTACTTGAATCATTAGTTGCTTGGGAAAATTAGCCTACCCGATTGGTCTTGAGAGAGTCAATTGGGCAAAATCACTCTCTCTACCGAGAGGTGTGAGAGTGAGTACTAAAGTGCAACGGTTATCCATATATCCCATATTGTCATCCTCACATTGAAATTCTATACCCATTAATTTGTCACCTAGGCAAGTGCTACGACCCTAGCGTTTTCTCCTTATTGCATACACCTTAGAATTATAATTTAGCATTAGCTAGTTCATAATTGTAGTCAATATCTTTAGTTGATAAACAAGAAAATCAAAAATGTTAGAAGTCAAATTAGAAGCTACAATACTTTGTTAGTCTTCACAAATACTTGACTCCAATATCGAGCTCCCTGAGGAAATTGACCCCAAAAAACCACTATCGGGTAAACGTTATTTGCACTCTTCCTAAGGGTTGAGTTTGCGATCATCAAACAACAAGCTCTTCAATTTTAGAGTTCAAGATTGTTTCCAAATTAGTCAATCTTTCAGCGGAGGCAGCCTTGCGATTGGATGCTGCAAGAACGACACTATGGACTTCAGCCCATATGGCCCTAGCCTCTTCAAATTGAACCCTCAGTGGGGCGATCTCTCGGGGTCTCTACTTCTTGCTAGCTTTTCTGAAAACGAGCCTCTAACACAACAACCTGAGTAGCTTTGTTTTCTAGTTTTGAGAGGCGAGCAACAGTTTGGTCCCACTTGACCAAAAGTTCATCCCGCTTGCAGGTGAGTTCCTCCTTTTGTCGAATCAATCTTTGGAGGCACTCAGAAGCAAGGAAATTTTCATGCAAAATAAGAAAGGCACACTCAAAATATTACTAAATCAAAGATAAAAGAAATGATAAAGGAAATAAGAGTATACCGCTGCGTCATTGTGCATAGAATTATTCAACAAGCATTTGCCCGAGAGAGCCCGTATCATATCTCAATCTTTTTTGAAGCCAAAGGCTTCAAATAGTTAGCACTTTCCACCGGCCAGGACAACAGATCGCACCTGGTAGAAATTGAGAGAGTAATGTTCCTCACCCTTTGGAAATCTGCTAAGGAGGCATCATAATTTTACCCCCAATTCGCATGGGGACTGGGTAGAGGAACATCCTCTTCTAGGATGGATGTGGACGGCGGAGATGATGTAATAGTTATTGGTGGAATAGTCGGTGAATAAGGGGATGAAGCTGATGACGTTAAATGATAAGAAGTGGCTGAGGCAAGCACAATGCTAGGTGTTTGTTTCTCATTAACTGAAGACGGTAGAGACCCGATACTCAGCCCCACAATACCGGGCATAGCGACTAGGATCCAAAAATGGGAGTTGGCATTTTCCCACACCTCAAACTTTCCAAAGAGCGCCGAGGTATTATCCTCGGTTGGTGTAACTAACTCAATAGACTGAGCAATCTGTTGAGCTGAGGAAGGCAGTCATTTTTTATGTCGCGAAAACCCCTCCACGCTGGATTCTCCATCATCGTCAATCATTACGGTATCTATGGCTGGTCCGGGTGGAGGGCTCGTCACCACGACTTCTGGAAATGATTCAGTGGTGATGCTCTTTGCCCTCTTATTCTTTCCTCCGGCTGCAGAGGAACACCTTCTTTTTGGTTGCTTGTTCTCCGGTCGAGGACTCCTAGAAGAAGCATTCGTACTAGAAAGCAGGCCCAGAGATGCTTGTTTGAGTAAGTACTTCCTGAAGCAGCCTTGCCACATCAGCAGAATCAACCAAAACATACTCCTCAGGGACGACAATCAAGCCCTAGGGTAAATTTGATTCGGCAAAGAGAGAAAGGATTAATCAATTTCCTCACACAAAAAGTAGAGACGAGACAATCTAAGTTACCACGATTTTTTGGTCTTCCACCCATTTATAAGGGCAAGTTCTTTTCACGTACGGGTTTCAGGAGTAGTGACTTTTAAGATTTTCTGAACTCATTTGTCCAAGCCTTCAACCCTATATGGTACCCATCGAGTTGTAGAAATAGGTAAAAGAAGGACGGTCAATAATGATATGAGATGATCTCTAACAAAATAAAGATTAAATAAGGAACTTACAGGTACGGTTCCATAATTCCATAAAGGATGAAGTCGATGCTAGAATGATATCATTGGTGGAAATTGCAACGAACTGTTCCATCTACCCACAATCCTTATCATCATCCATGCTAGATAGTAGAGCATGGTTTCCACTTTTCCTAAAATTTACCATTCTTCCGCGGAAGATCTTAGGGGAATAGAATTTCATCATGTGAGCTAGGGATAGTTCCTCTCCCGTTTCTTGGCCCAAGTGTCAAAGACAAGCAATCATCCTCCACACAGAAGGACTCACTTGTGCCAAACACACATGGTAGCAGAGGCACAACTCCACAATGATGGAGTCAAGCTCTCCACTCAAAGAAAAATCTCCCAAGGTGAAGGGATACGCATAGAAATACGTAAAACCCTTATTAGGTAAGGTTACCCGCTCAGTAATAATGTCTAAATCCTGGTAGTGGCAATCTTACTTCATAGCGGTAATACTGGAAGGATGGATAGAAGAAGGGTATTTGCCAACGGCCCATGTACGAGGGTTAGCAGAAGAAAATTTCTCTTCGAAGTCTTTAGTTGTGATGAGAATTTTGGGGATGATGGTACTTATTGTAAGAGGAGCAGCCTCATAGGCTTTGCCTTAGTTCTCTGAGGAACTAACATTTTTAGAAAAAAAATTTCATTTTTTGTTTGAGAAGAAGGAAAAGCTTTTATGAAGAATATTAAAGAAAGGTTGAAGAGCAGAGTACGACTTGAATTAAGAGAGTTTGCGAGAGTTTGAAGAATTATGAAGTGAGAAGGAAGGAGGTTGATGCGTACAAGTAAAGGTTTAAGTGGCTAAACTCGTGGCCATAATTACCTTGATAACTGGCCAAAGTTATGTTGAATCATGGGATGATGCGTGTTTGGCACATGAAATGCAGAGAGACGTGCACCTAATCATCTGTCAATAAATTTTCTGCCAAAAAGAATATTTCTACCAACTTTCCGGTTACACAAAGTTATGCCACCAAAAAGTAGGGGACTATCTATATAGGAAAAATATATTATATTAAATGATTGCATAAGGGAGTGACACGTGGAGCCGAAGACAGATGAATGATGAAAACGAATGCAACTATTCCGTCTGTTACCGGAAAGAAAGATGCTCATAAAGATGAAACAAATATCTGCCACACGGTAGCATTTAGTGAAGAATATTCTATATCATTTAGTATAATGCCTTTTATAAAGAATATGACATTTATGCCCGTCGTTACATATTTTCAATGACCCTCATAATTGATATTTAGTTGGCGTTTGGACATATGAAATGTAAAATTTCAAAAAAAAAAGTGAAAAAATGTTTCAAGTATAAATGGTGTTTGAAAATTAGAGTTGTGTTTGGATATGAATATAGTTTTGGGTTGTTTTTAAAGTTTTGTGAGTGATATGCGTGAAAATTTTGAAAAATAGATTTTTGGAGTTTTTGAAATTTTCAAAAAAATTCCAAAATTCATCTTCAAGTGAAAAATGAAAATTTTATAGACAAACACTCATTTCGAAAAAATTGAAAATGTTTCAAAAAAAAGTGGATTTTTTATGTCCAAACGGGCTCTAAAAGAGGGCTTGATCTTAGGACCTTATTTACTAGGTGCAACTATAAATAGTGAGCTCTATTATCATTATAAATGACATGAATTTTTCTACCAAACATTCGGTACAATCTATTCAAAGCTTAATATAACTTTATCTTATTTATTTTTTTATTGCATTGATGTTGTGCTCGAAAAGCGTGCTCCCGAAACTGTTATTTCTGCTATTACGTCTCCATCTCAAGGTTAAAATTGCGTATCTATATAATTTAGCTATTATTTTAGGATCAAATTCATTCACTTGTCTAGAAATCACGTATAAATTCAATTATATTATTTTTTGAGTAAATAATACTTTTTATCGTTACGTAACCATGTCTAACACAATCAAAATTTTAAATAACAAGTTGTGTTTAAAGTAACGTTACGCTTCAATACAATTGGTAGCAACACAAACAAGCGGTTAAGGTTGGTAGTCAAATTGTTTCCACCGAAAAAAAAAGTTCCCGAGCACACTAGTCATTCCGTTATCTGGGAGAGAGCTGCGCGCTCATCTGACTTGCACGAAAAGTAACTTACATAAAGCCTCGAAAATCCCAAACCCAAAAGCCCTAAGCTCAGTTTCAGAAATTGCCATGGCAGCCACCAAGTCACCTTCTGACGAGCCATCAAAAGCTTCACCAGCGTATATGAACTACTCAAATGACCATCATTTCTTTGGTAAACTGCTTATACTATTTCTCATTGCAACTCCCCATTGCATTTTCTGACTCTGTGATCAATCAATAAACTATAATGGAAAGTCGAACACAGAGTAACACGCAAATATGTAGTAATTAATTTGTAGTTAGTAGTACTAATATATTACATAGCGTAATTAATTGCTTGATTGAGACAAATATTTTTGTTTAAAGTTTGATTTTGTGGTCGAATAATGGAAACTTTTGGGCTCGATTAGTTCAAACTGAAGTGTTTAATTGTTGTATCCAGTGTGGAGAGAGTTCGTATGGGGAGCTATTGCTGGAGCTTTTGGGAAAGGAATGATGCACCCGATTGATACTGTGAAGACCCAGATACAGAGCCAAGCCATTTTCAGTGGATGCCAGGTAGTTATATAATGTTAAAAAATGTGCAATGTACGCAATGCGTTTCTCTAAAATGTCCTGTATGTGATCATCCATATGTGCTTCTCTTATTGTATAATTTGCGGAAGAGGTAAATTCAATCTTTTAACTCACCCTGCGGGACTATACTGGGTAGTTATTGTAGTTGTTGTTGTAAATTCAATCTTTTGAGTTAGTGGGTGCAAAGTACCATTGCACCTATTATTCATTGTGGTAATTGGTCTTACACTTGGTATTTTTTTCTCTTAAATTACTGTATTTCACTATGTAAATTAGTGGTGTCAAACGAGCCGGATTGACCCGGGCCTGGCCCGCCCGGCCCCAGACCGGTTGAAACCCGTCCCGGCCTGGTATTTAGGGGCTGGGTGGGATGGGCTACTAGGGTTAAGGGGTTGGTCCGTTCACTTCAATTCATACGGTTAACCGGACCGGTTAAACCCGATCAACCAAAATCCCTGTAAAACTGGTTAACCGGCCCCGCCTGGCCCGAACCGATTTAAAGGCTAGATTTTAATTTTTTTTTTAAGGTTTTAGAGTCTAAGGTAATGCAAAATCTTTGAATTTACTCTTTTTTCATTAATTTACTTGTTAAATATAAACCTTTCAATTTGTAAATTTGAATTTTAAAATAAATATAGCACTTGCAATTTATAAATGCAATTTTTTTTCCATCTTCATTGTATTCTTTATATTTTTACTTTATATTAATATAAATCACAATGGTCATACAAAATTAAAAAACAAAAAAAAACACTAACCAGCCCGGCCCCTTGGACGTGTAACCCTTACGGTTCATATTTTACCTGGATGAACCCGAACCTGTTAAGTCCGGTAACACCTAACCCGTAGGCCGTAACCGGCCCGGTTCAAAACCCGGACGGTTTCAACTTTTCCTTACCCAGCCCGGCCCGGCCCACCCGTTAGACACCCTTAATGTAAATATTGGTGGAGTCAAAGATAGAGGGTATGCCAAGCTTGACACTATTATAGTATATTTTTTAAAATTGTTTGAACGTATTTCCTTTTTAGTCTGTGCCAAAAAGAATGACTCCGGCCCGGTTAAAAAACCGGACGGTTTCAACTTTTTCTTACCCAGTCCGGCCCGGCCCACCCGTTAGACACCCTTAATGTAAATATTGGTGGAGTCAAAGTTAGAGGGTATGCCAAGCTTGACACTATTATAGTATATTTTTTAAAATTGTTCAACAATATAAACAAGTCAATCTTCAGGCAGCGGACACCCCTGCACCTTCTGTTGTGACTCTGCATCCACATCAAATTTTGATTTGCATGAATGTATTGATTACATTGTATAATAATTTCCTTGTGATATTTTCAGAACCAGAAAAGCATACTGCAAATGATACGAACTGTTTGGGTTACCAATGGATTAACTGGTACTTCATTTATGTTGGCTTATCTTGAACCATTTTGTATGTGATTTTAAGTTAACGCCGACATTTTTGCTGCTAGGATTTTACAGAGGAGTAACGCCAGGGGTCACTGGTTCCCTTGCCTCTGGTGCGACATACTTTGGCGTTATAGAGTCAACCAAGAAGTGGGTAGAAGAATCACATCCGAGCCTTAGTGGCCATTGGGCACATTTCATTGCCGGTGCTATTGGTAACCTTATTGTTCGTGGCTTCTCCTGATTCATACTCATTAGCTTCATTGGATATGTTATGCTGCACTTTTAGAATTCTGAATTATTAGTTGTTCAATCTGCATTTCAGGAGATACACTTGGGTCTTTCATTTATGTTCCATGTGAAGTGATAAAGCAGCGCATGCAGGTTCAAGGCACCAGTAAGTATTGGGCTTCTGTTGCCTTGAAGGATGAAAGTTGTGTTACACAGGGCCCAAACATGTACGGTTATTATTCAGGAATGTTTCAGGCTGGCTGCTCTATATGGAAAGAACAAGGTCCAAAGGGTTTATATGCAGGGTACAGTTTTTCATGTCATTCTTTTTTGGATAGTTGGCTGCATAAATTCTCAGTATCAACTAGAAAAGCAATTTGTTCATGATCACATGTCTGTGTATATGATAGCAGTACTCTGTGCTTCGCATGTAGTCACAGTCCCAAGCACATTATGTTTTAATTATGAACAGAAAATGATTAGGTGGGGAATTAGGAGCCTGACTTCATATTATGTGCATTGTGCACTGAATACCATCTCTGCTAGGTCGAGGCTATTCATTGAATTATGTTAAACTGTTTGACGGTGACAACTGTTTCTAATGTTTCTTCTGATGTATCTCCACAATCAAACTTAGCTGTTTTGGATGCTAACTTTCTTCACCATTTCATTTGCAGATACTTCTCTACACTTGTCAGAGACGTGCCCTTTGCTGGTTTGATGGTATATCGGTCATGACTCAAATTTCATTTTCTTTCTTTCCTTTTGTTTGAAGATGGATTGTGTGCTTAGTCTGACTCTCCACTTTATTTTATCTGCTAGACTTGTTGATGTCAGACATTTAACTGCATCTTCTTGTGGCTGAAAATTTATAGAAAACTTATGAATTAAAGATTTTTCACACCGAGTAAGGTTATATGGGTTGGGGGATGAGTTGTGGAGAAGAAGAGAAGCAATGAAAATGAGGGTGCTGATGAGCAGGACCATAGTGTAACCTAGGGTATCTAGTGGCTTGTGACTTCTGGTATGTATTGGAAAACATTTGTCAGATGTTGTGTTCCAATCAAGGATATAATGGTGTCAGTATGGTATACTATGTAGAAGCTTAGCCCTTCTTTGTCTGGATTCAAGTTGGTTCAATATTCACGGTCTTGTGCTTTATTGGGCTACTCAGAGCTAATGACTTCTTGAAGTTTAAGATATATGATCAAACAATCTTGAACTTGGCTCAAACAGTAAACTTAAATACGTGAAGCTTGATTGAGCCAACCTAGTTCAAATTCAATCCTATAGAAGGATGCTCTATTTTTCAGTACCTTCTTGGTATTGTTTAATAAAATTCTTACCTTTGCATTTTTTAAAGTTTCCATCCAGGAAAAAGATAAACCAGGGAAACCTATAGATCTTTTTTCTTAATAAAATCTGACAGAAAAGAAACTTAATTTCATAACAAAAAAATCTCTGTCTATATGGTTCAAGTAACAGTTGATTTAAAGAATGTTCAAGCTATAAAATGTTGAAAACACTATTTTGTTCCAATTTAAGCTGACTGCGAAAACAATTAAATTATTAGTACCTTATTAAAAACTGAATGTTACATTATGAAACCTCTGTTGTACAAAACGATCTTCTCTGCTATTAATCATTTTGAATCTCTTAAATCAGAATATTGCACCTGTAATCCAAATACATGTGATCTTAATGTGATGCTATGAAGAGGCATTCTGAAATGGATGGTTCTATTCTTGAAGGTGGTAGGGCTTCAAAATTCATAGGTTGGGAGGAGTAATAGTAGAATATAGTAGAAGGAAAGACATCTGGAGTAAGGGAACAGCTGATTGACAGAGGGTGAGAGATGGAAAGGATGGATACAACAGCGAGACCTATGGTTTTGGAAGTCCTATTGAGCAGAGATACATGTATGCATAAATCAACTTAAAGAATAGAACAATTAAGCCTGCTGACCAGCAGAAGGCTTACAAGCCTGGTGAGCAAGATTTTATTAGGCTTGAAAGTACGGATTGGGGTGGCTTGAGCTTTTCCAAGGATGAGCAAGGTGAAGCTTCAACCAAACTGAGCTTCTTTAGCTCGTAATCAAACTGGTCTAACTCGCACCCCTACTTGAAATATCTGCATATAGATATCACTTCCCATTTTCGATTGCATCAGCGAATAAACAACTTGAGTAGAAACTTATTTACTTCCTGTATACAGGATTAATACAGTTTACCTTAAAAAAACTAGACTAAAATGAGCTCTTTTAATTCTTTTAACTAAACTGAATATCAAGAAGCAATTACAAGCCCCCATATTAGTCTCTGTATCAGTCTATAATAGCTGCATTGGAAGTTTATGTGAAGTACTAGATTCACCTAATGCTTTTTTCCCCCCCTTCCTTTTTGCCCCCTTTTATTTATTTATTTAATGAATACACCTGAATTCTGAGATTGCTGAGAGACGGTCCGGTGAATTGGTTAAAAAGAAAAGAAAAGAAGAAAAAATAACACAGCAACTTCTTCACTATAGTTCCTGATCTGTGATGAGGCCAGTGTATATTGGAATTTCCTGCTCGTACTTTGTCAAATTCTAATATAGTTTACGATATCGTCCCACAGAGACTGGATAATCTATGCTACATACTTGTAATCTTTTAACTACTATTTGAGAGAATCAAATTGATGAAAGGTGGGTGAGGTTTAAAATTTGTTAATTACTTAAACAAAACAAATAACTTTTGAAAGATTTATAATTTTAAAAAAGAGTTGGGAATCATTGAATTCACTTGATATTATTACTATAATAAAATCTCAATTTTTACGTTTATTTCTTTAAAAAAAAATTGCTTATTTCTAATACAATTATATTGTGCTCACTAAGAAATAATCAACTAATAACACTTCGTGAGAATTATGTTAATTAATCAACTTAAGACTAGTGACGTTTAAACCGAAATATTTTTCTTGCTTGAATTGTGCTAAAAGAAAGTAAAAATTTTGTGAGAATATTTTTTTACCAAGGATCAATTGCCTACAATAATTTCTCTGTGAGAATTAAAACTGAGGCAAGCTAGATTATTGACTTGAAATAATAGTTTATTGAAAAAAATATTTCACTCTACTAAAACTTATCAGTTATTGTATATTAATCTTGTTCCGCGAGAATTACAAAATTAATATATGAATAACTTAGAGATAAAATATATAGATGTGATAATAGAGTAATTAAAAACCATCATTTCAACATAGTATGAAATGTAAACAAAAGTTTCAAGCCAAGAATATATAAAAACTGAGATAGTATTATAAAATATATCAAGCTTCATCAACTATTCCAACGAAAAGAGATTACTCCACTGTGGAGTAATAAAAGCTAAAAAGGATATTTAGAAAACTAGAAATATTTTTACTACAAGAAAAGAAGACCAAGGCTAGTTCTTGTCTTCCAAAGATTGGATTTTTTTATACAAAGAGAGCTTGCTATTTATAGGAAATGATGAGTAGCTTTTGTCATATTCCACTTTTGCGAATGTGAAATCCATGTATGCGAAGTGACCTCTATGTACGTAGATTCCATATATGCGACTATGTCACTTGTGCTTCATTCTTGAGTTCATGAGTTAGTCTTGCAATTGTAGGTTCCATGTACGAATGTGACCTTTGCAAATATAGATTTCACACATACATCTATGATTCTTTTGCTCCATTCTTGACTTCATGAGCCAGACTTACAAATGTAGGTTCCATGTATGCAAATGTGACCTTTGCGTTGTTTGTCATAATTTTCTTACCATATTTGGTTTTCCTATCTTGAAGGAAAAGGGCAATATAGTTAATTTAAATGTGACTATATGTATATAGATTTCACATATATAAATATGTTCCTTTTCATCTCTAATTGTCTCTTTCTATAAGCTCATATGCATATTACACATTTGCGAATATGAAGATGATGTGTGCAATGGTGGCTTTGCTTCATTCTCTTATCTTTTAGCTTGTTTTCATCTTTTTCATAATTTTCTTTTCCTACAAGATTTGTTAGAAAATATGCGAGAATAAGATATTATTATTTATATTTTATTTTAAAAACTTATATTTGAAATTACATGAATAATTTATATCCGTCACTATAACAAACTTAAACCTAACACCTCACGCATATAGGAGAATGATTTATCCAGTGATCCTTTTGACCTTGTCAAGTTCGGCTGTTGCTTATGCATGCATCAGATTTGACTATGCCAGGGAGGATAAGAACTTCCTTTTATATACCAAGAAGCAAAGTCAGATTTTGAAGCTATGGTTTTTAATTTTATCATAAAATTTATAGCTCTTTTTTGCTAGATTTATAATTAAATATTTATATATATTCAATGAGTTTTTCATCCGAATCCGTGCCTAATAGGCTATCTGCTTCTGTATACAACCTCTGTGTATACAGTAGGTTGAAAAAATGATATCGCGTTATAAAATTAAAATCAACATGAATTTTCTAATAAAGCAAAATTCTTGAACTGACCTCCTACCGTAAATCAATACTTATTTATATAGGGTGGCACAACACTCGGACAACATTGTGTCCGAAATCTTATCCATTCCCGAATAGTGAATAACAGACAGTACTTACGTGGCCCCCTTTCGGTGGAAAAAGGTTTTAAATAAATAATCAACAAAAGAGAAAATGACCGTATAAGTCCAAATAATCAGCTGCGCCAAAAACAGCAATTTTATTTTGTGTTTCAGATAATTGATATTATCAACTACTGGTTATGTGTTTACTTTTGCAAAGGCACCAGTTAGTTGGAAGTCTACTTTGCAGTTAATAATTTCTTTGTCTATAATAGAGGCATTGTACATGGCTATTACAGAGCTTGTGAATGAGGCATTTTGGCTTGAGGGGTTGCTAAAAGAGCTTGGTGTTGAACAAAAAAGTATCATAATTTTTTTTGATAGTCAAAGTACTATTCAATTAGCAAAAAACCAAGTTTATCATGCAAGGACGAAGCACATTGATGTTCGGCATCATTTCATACGATAAATCAAAGAAGAAGGTGGAGTCACGGTGAAGAAAAATCATACTACAGAAAGTCCTGCTGATATGCTGACAAAAGTGGTGACTTCAATCAAGTTTCAATATTGTTTGGATTTGATCAACATTATTGAACACTGAAGATTGAAGATGAAGACACAACCAAATTTTTTTACTGAGAGAAAATTGAAGATGTGGAATTTTGCCAAGGTGGAGATTTGTTGAAGTTGTCAAATATCCCACATCGGTGGTTGACACTTTTGTTTGGGAATTTCACATTATAAAAGGAGGCTTAATTTTTAGGATTTTGTCATGACCCGAATTCCCCACCATCGAGGTCGTGATGGTGCCTACTCATGGTAGCTAGGAAAGCCAATTTACTTATCACCTTTCCATTAATAAAACCCATCATGTTGTCAATTAAAATAAAATAAAGAGATAAGATACAAATGTCTTTAGAAGATAAGAAGAAAAATGGGAGGTGTGTTTAATCCTAAACATTAGGCCTCCTTTTATAGGAAAAAACTCCTAACCCAAATTGTCACCCACCGATGTGGGACTTTTGACAATCAACAAATCTGCACCTCGGCAAAATTCCACATCTTCAATTTTCTCTCAATAACAAAGTTTTGGTTGTGTCTTCATCTTCAATCATCAATGTTCGACAATGTTGATCAAATCAAAACAATGTTGAAACTTGACCGCAGTCACCACTTTTGTCAACATTTCAGCAGGATTCTCTGTAGTATGAATTTTCTTCACCGTCACTCCACCTTCTTCTATGATTTCTCGTACGAAGTGATACCGAACATCAATGTGCTTCGTCCTTGCATGATAAACTTGGTTCTTCTCTAATTGAATAACACTTTGACTATCAAAAAAAATTGTGATACCTTTTTGTTCAACACCAAGCTCCTTTAGTAATCCTTGAAGCCAAATTGCCTCCTTCACAGCCTCTATAATAGCTTGGTGTTGAACAAAAAGGTATCACAATTTTTTGTGATAGTCAAAGTGCTATTCAATTAGCGAAGAACCAAGTTTATCATGCAAGGACGAAGCACATTGATGTTCGATATCATTTCGTACGAGAAATCATAGAAGAAGGTGGAGTCACGGTAAAGAAAGTTCATACTATAGAGAATCCTGCTGATATGCTGACAAAAGCGGTGACAGCGATCAAGTTTCAACATTGTTTGGATTTGATCAACATTGTTGAACACTGACCCTTCGAAGTCATCGTACCGTTCGTGGGAGATGGTCCACTTCATCCTGTGAGTATTGGCGAACTTGACGTGGTTGATTGTTGAGTCGTTGCCGCTGCTGACGGTCATATTTATCGTCCGTGTTGGGGAAGGCGACTTCGGCGTCCCACATGGTTGTTCTCGTCCGCGTGCAAAGTTAATTTTTTCTTTGTCGTTGAGTAACTCCTTCAGATATCCCTGGTTCAGCATCCTGACTACTTCTTGTCGTAGGCCTATGCAGTCTTCGGTTTTGTGTCCCCTGCGCCAAATTGTTTGGCTCAAAAGTTAAATGTTACTTTGTAAGCTAAAACAATCGAGAATATCGAGGGGTACATCGTAATCAAATATAATAAGCCTAGAGATGTAGGAACAATGTAGTTGTGACAAATCTAATATTGCAAGATGACTAACTTTAAGAATAGTAGCTTATCGAAGTTAAGAAAATAGAGAGAGAATGAGAGAGTTGTATTATTGGATAATAACAGTGATGCATCTACAATGGGGAAGCCCCCTTTATATAGGAAGTGGCCTATTTTAAAATAATATTAAAAGCATTAGAGCGTAATCGATGTCCCCAAACCCTGGTCGTGATGGCGCCCAACACAATGCTAGGCAAGCCCGACCATGTTATCCATTAAACCAACCAATTATTAGTTTCAGGTGATCAAGTTAAACTTAATTAGCAAATGTTCATATCAAAATGATAAACGTAATAGTAGAAGCATACAAAATACGGTCCCAACCAAATCATAGTGTCGCAAGTCTGAGCCTCTACAGAATAAACATCCTATACAAACAAGTCTAGGCAAAATGAAAGCAACAAAATGATAAGGAAGGAGAAAACAGGTTCTGCGGACGTCGGCATCTACCTCGTAGTCTCCGTAAAGTAGATATGAATAAGCAGCTGCAACAGCTCAACTGCTCTCTCGCACCTGTGGATCTGCACAAAACGTGCAGGGGAGTGGGGTGAGTATATTTCAACTCAGTGAGTAATAATAATAAACAATGACTAAAAATAAGAACTCTAGTGCTATCACTAAACAGTTCTAAGGCAACCTCACAGGTAAGTCATCACTACAGTGAACCCTCTGATCTCCAGTCCCCATCTATCTCAACAAGGTCCCACACTGACCAAATCCTCACTCGTACCACTACGGTGTACATCCAACTCAATGTATGTAAACATGTACATATGTCTATAATGTATCAGTATTTAAGTACATATACGGATATGTATAAGCATAATGCTGCGGCGTGCAGCCCGCTCCAATACATATATCGCTGCGGCACGCAGCCCGCTCTATTTAACATTGACGACGCTCACTGGGGGTATATACAGACTTCGGAGGGTCTCCCTAGGCCCAAGCGCTATGATGCTGCGGCGTGCAGCCCGATCCACACATATATTACTGCGGCGTGCAGTCCGATCCTATATATACATATATATATATATATATATATATATATAGATGTTTAACTATACTGCTGCGGCGTGCAGCCCGATCCCATAATATACACCATCGCTCACTGAGAATGTGTGCAGACTCAGACTTCGAAGGGGCTCCTACAGCCCAAGCGCATTAATACTGCGGCGTGCAGTCCGATCCCACATACACTGCTACGGCGTGCAGCCCGATCCAATATATATACTGCTATGGCGTGCAGCCCGATCCAACATGGGTATATATATATAATACCTCGTAACTGGTTCTCGACCCTGTCCCAATTAGTATAGGATTGGCCTTCTAGGCCCACTCAGCAAAATCAGGGAATTTCCACCCTAAGTAATCAGTCTCTCACAATACACACCTAGTACTGGCTCTTAATATGCTATTCAGCTAGTTTTACGGCTGAGTGCAAGTTTCCAACATGATATAAGGGTCACCTAGTTCTACAGGTTCCCTAATGCTCTACAGATCGGCTCAATGCCCCAAACATGGCTACTAGCCCAATTACACAGTTATAATCTCATTCTCGGTCACAATACACAATACACTATTAGTCGGAAAAGACCAAGTCCAATTCCCCAATCACAATGTCACCACGCCCGTCACAAGACGCGTGTCTCATCTCAACATAGCACTGTGAAGTGCAAGTACGGGGTTTCAAACCCTCGGTACATTATTTACTATCACCACTCACCTCGATCCGGTAGAAGCCTTAGTCCGCCTTGTGCTTTCCTCGCAATTCAACCGCCTCGGATGTCGAATCTGTTCAAATTCATAGAGAATACATCAATATATGCTAATTACACACAACCCATTCGAAATAACTCAAATTGCACCAAAACCCACAAAGTTGTCAAAACTCGACTTTTGGTACGCTTCTCGAAAAATTACAAAAGTTACATATTCGGAATCCTCGTCTCAACACGAGTCTATGCATATAAAGTTTTCCAAAATCGGACTCCGTTTTCCCACTCAAATTGACATTTTACCAAAGCCCTAGCTTAGGCTAAATCCCCCCATAATTTCATCCAATTTTAGTGAAATAGAGGAGGATTTCAAGATACAAAATGATGTTTTTGAGTCAAGAAACTTACCTCCGAAAAATACCCGATGATTTCCCAGCATTTTCCCATGATTTCTTCTCTCTAGGGCTCAAAAATGGTGTTTTGGGTATATGAACCCGTAAGCCCTCTATTCTGCAATTAAACTTACTGCTGAACATTTAACTCTATGCGATCGCAGCACTGGGCTCACGATCGTGATGCACAAATCCTGGGTTGCCAACTTTTCCTCTACGCGATCGCGTGAACCTAGACGCGATCGTAGTGACCCACTTAACGACCCTACGCGATCGCGTCAATACACCCGCGATCGCGATGCACAACCAGTCGACCTTACGCGATCGCATCACTCTTCCTGCGATCGCGAAGAACAAATTTCCGGCCTCACTCAGATACACTACGCGATCGCAGACTCAACTTTGCGATCGCAGAGCTTCCCAGCTTTTATTGCAGCAATTCCAACAGTTCCTTTGGCTCAAAATGGTCCGTTTGGACCCCCGAATTCATCCCGAGGCCCCCGGGACCCCAACGAAAACCACCAACATACTCCATAACACGATACAAACTTGTTCCAATCATAAAAACATGCCCTTAAACACGGAAAACATCGAATCCAAGCAAATTCAAGCCTAAGTTTTCATTCAAACTTCCGTAACCGACATTCGATCAAAAACCCGACCAAACGACCTCCGAATGACCTGAAATTTTGCAGGCACATCCAAAATCACCAAACGGA
The DNA here is from genome assembly GCA_032618575.1 of Nicotiana noctiflora. Lineage (NCBI taxonomy): Eukaryota > Viridiplantae > Streptophyta > Magnoliopsida > Solanales > Solanaceae > Nicotiana > Nicotiana noctiflora. The sequence goes on from JASVEL010000720.1 coordinate 117,741, forward strand.
GCTACTGCAACTGTCGGAATTCCAATTCCGACTCCCAGATCAAAATCTCACCTATCGATCGGATATCGCCAAAATTCAACTTTAGCCAATTCAAGCCTAAAACTACACCGGACCTCCAAATTCACTTCCGGTCGCTCTCCTAGCTCACAAATGACCTCCCGGAGCTGACCGAATCATCAGAATTCGATTCCGAGCTCTCTAACTCACAGGTCAACATCCAGCTGACTTTTCTCAACTATTCTTTCTTCTAAGAGACTATTTGTCTCAATTTCAACCAAACTCAACCCGGATTGACTCAAACTTACCCAACATGCATATTGCAACATTAAAAAGCATATAACGGGGATAACGGGGTGATAACTCACATGATGACGGTCCAGGTCATCACATTCTCCCCAACTTAAGAAAACACTCATCCTTGAGTGGTTTAAGAAACATAACTGAAGTCTCAAATAGGTGAGGATATCTGCTCCGCATCTCCCGCTCGGCCTCCCAGGTAGCCTCCTCCACGGGCCGACCACTTCACTACACCTTCACCAAAGCTATATCCTTTTATTCAATTTTTAAACCTGACGACCCAAAATAGTCACTAGATCTACATCATAAGATAGATCACGATCAAGCTGAATCGTACTGAAGTCCAGTACATGAGACGGATCCCTGATATACTTCCGAAGCATAGACACATGGAATATTGGATGAACACTAGACAAACTGGGTGGCAAGGCCAGCTGATATGCCACCTCCCCAATCCTCCTGAGTATCTCAAAAGGACCAATGTACCTGGGACTCAGCTTCCCCTTCTTCCCAAATCCGCATGACACCTTTCATGGGTGAAACCTTCAGCAATACTCTATCACCAACCGTGAAAGACAACTCTCGAACCCTACGGTCCGCATAACTCTTTTGGCGTGACTGTGCTGTGTGAAGCCTCTCCTGAATCAACTTCACTCTATCCAACGCATCCTAAACTAACTCAGTCCCTATCAATCTATCCTCGCCGGGATCAAACCATCCCACGGGAGATCTACACTGTGTACCATACAACACCTCATACGGGGCCATCTGAATAGTCGACTGATAACTGTTGTTGTAGGCAAACTCTGCAAGTGGCAAGAACACATCCCATGAACCTCCAAAATCAATCACACATGCACGCAACATATCCTCCAAGATCTGAATAGTGCGCTCAGACTGTCCGTCTGTCTGAGGATGAAATGCGGTGCTCAACTCAACCCGCGTACCCAGCTCCTGCTGAAATGCTCTCCAGAACTGAGTGCCCTTGTTAGATATGATAGACATTGGGACCCCATGCAACCTGACAATCTCCCGAATAAAGATCACTACTAACCGCTCCGATGAGTAAGTAGTACTAACTGGGATGAAATGTGCGGACTTAGTCAGCCGATCAACAATCACCCATACAGAATCAAACTTCCTCGCTGTCCGAGGAAGCCCGGTAACAAAATCCATGGTGATCCTCTCCCATTTCCACTCGAGAATAACCATACGCTGAAGAACATCGCCCGGTCTCTGATGCTCATATTTGACCTGCTGGCAGTTAAGGCACTTGACTACATGCCTAACAATATCCATCTTCGTCCTTCTCCACCAGTAGTGCTGTCTCAAGCCTTGGTACATCTTCGCGGCACCTGGGTGAATAGAGTACCGCGAACTATGTGCCTCCTCTAGTATCAATTCCCGCAAACCATCTACATTGGGCACGCATATACGGCCCTGTATCCTCAGAACACCATCACTGTCGATAGTCACATCCCTAGCATCATTGTGCGGCACTCTGTCCTTAAGGACAAGCAAATGTGGGTCATCATACTGTCGCTCCCTGATGCGATCATATAAAGAAGATCGAGAAACAACACAAGCCAACACTCGACTCGGCTCCGAAATATCCAACCTTACTAGCCGATTGGCTAGGGCCTGAACATCATAAGCAAATGGCCTCTCCCCAACTGGGATGAAAGCTAGGCTGCCCATGCTAACTGCCTTCCGACTCAAGGCATCGGCCACCACATTGGCCTTCCTCGGATGATACAAAATAGTGTTGTCATAATCCTTAAGCAACTCCAACCACCTCCGCTGTCTCAAATTAAGGTCCTTCTATCTGAATAAGTGCTGAAGGCTACGATGATCCGTGAACACCTCACAGGAGACACCATACAGGTAATGTCTCCAAATCTTCAGAGCGTGAACTATGGCTACTAGCTCCAAATCATGAATAGGGTAGTTCTTCTCATGGGGCTTCAACTAGAGAGAAGCATAAGCAATGACCCTACCCTCCTGCATCAATACACAACCAATGCCAACTCTCGAGGCATCACAATACACAGTATAAGGATCTGAAGCTGACTGTAGTATCAAGACTGGTGTTGTGGTCACTGCTGTCTTGAGCTTCTGAAAGCTCTCCTCACACTCCTCGGACCATATGAAGGGAGCACCCTTCTGAGTCAATCTAGTCAAGGGTGAAGCAATAGAAGAGAATCCCTGAACAAATTGGCGATAATACCCTGCCAATCCCAGGAAGCTACGAATCTCAGTAGCTAAGGTTGGTCTGAGCCAACTCTGCACTGCCTCTACCTTCCTCGGATCCACCTGAATACCATCACTGGACACTACGTGTCCTAAGAATGCCACGGACTCAAGCCAGAACTCACACTTGGAGAACTTGGCATACAACTTCTCCTCTCTCAATCTCTACAATACAATACTCAAGTGTCGAGCATGCTCCTCCTGGCTACTAGAGTAGACTAGAATGTCATCAATGAACACAATCACAAATGAATCCAAATAGGGCCTGAACACACTGTTCATCAGATGCATGAATGTTGCTGGGGCGTTGGTCAACCCAAAAGATATCACAAGGAACTCATAGTGGCCATATCTGGTCCTAAATGCAGTCTTCATAATATCAGAGTCCCTGATCTTCAACTGATGATAGCCTGAACGAAGATCAATCTTAGAGAATACCCTAGCTCCCTGGAGCTGATCAAATAAATCATCAATGCAAGGCCGAGGATACTTATTCTTCACTGTTACCTTGTTCAGCTGCCCGTAGTCAATACACATCCTCATAGAGCCATCCATCTTCTTAACAAACAGGACCGGTGCACCCCAAGGCGACACACTTGGCCGAATGAACCCCTTATCTAGGAGTTCCTGGAGCTGCTCATTCAATTCCTTCAGCTCAGCTGGTGCCATTCGATAAGGAGGAATGGATATGGGCTGAGTGCCCGGCACCAAGTCAATGCCAAAATCAATATCCCTGTCCGGCGGCATGCCCGACGGGTCTGAGGGGAATACATCTGGGAAGTCCCTCACAATGGGGACGGAATCAATACTGGGAGTCTGAGCCTCGACCTCCCGCACAAATGCCAAATAAGAGACACCCCTTCCCAACCATCTGTTGGGCCTTGAGAAAGATATTACCCTGCTGGGTACATAATCGGTCGTGCCTCGCCACTCGATCCTCCGAATGGCCGGCATGGCCAAGGTGACTTGTCTTAGCATGACATGGAGATAACCATTCCATGCCTAATATAACATCAAAATCAATCATGCTTGAGAAGCAATAGGTCCACTCGGGTCTCATACCCCCGATAAGTAACCAGTCTGTGTCCCGTGACTCCTATGAACCTAGTGCTCTGATACCAACTTGTCACGACCCTAGTTCACCAATCGTGAACATGTCGTGATGGCACCCAGTCCCCACGACTAGGTAAGCCTAACACGTTGCGGAATATACCAGATATGAACACTTAATAAGAATTAGCGGAAAATAAGATGAAAGAAATGAAATCCGTGCCGCTTGGCACATACACCAGTCAAATACGCTGTTTAAAACACTACCAAGACCCAGAATCCCACGGGTAACACAGACTAAAAGAGATCATACAATTATAGCTCTATGTAAAAGGAGTATCTAACAACGGAATGAAGGAAAAACATCTACTAACACTAGAATAGAAGGAAGGCCTCCGGATCCGCGGACGTAGCAGATCATACCTCGAGGCCTCCCAAAACGCTGCTGAATCACCTGGTGTGAGCCTGCCCTGATGTACCTGGATCTGCACAATAAAAGTGTGCAGAAGAGTAGCATGAGTACACCACAGCGGTACTTAGTAAGTGCCAAGCCTAACCTCGATGGAGTAGTGACGCCCTTACGCGATCGCATCCTAGGCATCGCGATCGCGATGCATTACCACCACACCTTATGCGATCGCATGGCCATCTCCGCGATCGCGGAGAGCAAAATTGCTCTGCAATTATTGCAGCAGAAACAGCAGTGCCTTTTGGCACAAATTGGTCCGTTTGGACCCCCGAATTCATCCCGAGGCTCCCGGGACCCCAACGAAAACCACCAACATACTCCAAAACATGATACGAACTCATTCAAATCATAAAAACACGTCTAACAACATCAAAACCCATAATTCACATCGAATTCAAGCCTAAATTTCTTAAAACTTTCCGAATTGCTCATTCGATCAAAAACCCGACCAAACGACGTCCGAATGACCTGAAACTTTGCGGACATATCCAAATTCACATAACAAAGCTACAGAAATTGTCGGAATTCCATTCCGACCCCCGGATCAAAATCTCGCCTATCGTTCGGATTCGCCAAAATTTCAACCTTCGGCATTTCAAGCCTAATTGAGCTACGGACCTCCAAAATACATTCCGAACGCGCTCCCAACCCCGAAATCACCTAACGGAGCTAATGGAACCATCGGATTTCCATTCCGAGATCATCTTAACACTGTTCCGGCTACGGGCCATTTTCTAGCTTCAAAGCTCTTATTTAGGGACTAAGTGTCCCAAAATGCTCAAATTTTCAGAACCGACTCTCCCGGCAACCCACAATAGCAGAAATGAACTTAGGGGAACAATTAAATTAGGGATTGGGGCGTAATTTTCTAAAACGACCGGTCGGGTCGTTACATCTTCCCACACTTAAAGATTCGTTCGTCCTCGAACGAGCATAGAAAACATACTTGGAGTGGTGAAGAGATGAGGGTATTGGTTGCGCATATCCTGCTCGGTCTCCCGAGTCGCCTCTTCGACCGGATGACCCTGTCACTGAACCTTTTCCTGAAACGACGTTCTTTGACCTTAGCTTCCTGACTTGCCTGTCTAGAATGGCCACTGGCCCCTCAACGTAAGACAGATCCTTGTCTAGCTGAACAGAAGTGAAATCCAACACATGCGACGGGTCACTATGGTATCTCCGGGGCATGGAGACATGAAATACGGGGTGAACTCCGGCTAGGGTCGGAGGTAAGGCCAACTCTGAACTTAAGCTCACTGCCAGACATTTTCCTTCATCACGTTCGCGTGGCCTGTCACGCGTTCGTGATGCTCTAACCCATTTACCCTTCGCGTTCGCGTGACGCCACTCGCGTCCGCGATGCACAGCCGGCTAACCCTTCGCGAACGCGACGCTAGTCCACGTGTTCGCGATGACCTTATTTCTCATCCAACCCGCTTTGCTCTTCGCGAACGCGACATAGGGATCGCGAACGCGGTGCCTCTCCTTCTTCCACTACGCGAACGCGACGTATTGGACGCGAACGCGATGCTCTGCAGCACCCAGCCTACGCGAACGCGAACAAGGCCCTCGCGAACGCGATGGCTTAAATCTTGCCCAGTGATCTGCAGTTTTTCTGCAGACTTTTCATGTTTCAAAATGCCGGATGATGGTCCGAATTCATCCCGAGGCCCCCGGGGCCCCAACAAAAACCACCAACATACCCCAAAACACGATACGAACTTGTTCCAATAATAAAAACACCATCCTAAACATCAAAATCACCAATTACACACGGATTCAAGCCTAAGTTTCTTAAAACTTTCCGAATTGCACATTCGATCAAAAGCCCGACCAAACGACGTCCGAATGACCTGAAAATTAGCGGACATATCCAAAATCACATAACGAAGCTACAGAAATTGTCAGAATTCCATTCCGACCCCGGGATCAAAATCTCACCTATCGTTCGGATTCGCCAAAATTTCAACCTTCGGCATTTCAAGCCTAATTGAGCTACGGACCTCCAAAATACATTCCGAACGCGCTCCCCACCCCGAAATCACCTAACGGAACTAATGGAACCATCGGATTTCCGTTCCGAGATCGTCTTAACACTGTTCTGGCTACGGGCCATTTTCTAGCTTCAAAGCTCTTATTTAGGGACTAAGTGTCCCAAAATGCTCAAATTTTCAGAACCGACTCTCCCGGCAACCCACAACAGCAGAAATGAACTTAGGGGAACAGTTAAATTAGGGATTGGGGCGTAATTTTCTAAACCTACCGGGGTAGATACATGCACTGGCAGCTCAAGACTCCCTCGGGTCGTGCCCGAATGAGGAGCAAAATATGTAGACACATAAGAATAAGTAGAACCGGGATCAAACAATACTGAGGCATCTCTGTGGCAGACTGAAATAATACCCTGTAATGACAGCATCAGTAGCAACGGCCTCAGATCGGCCCTGAAAAGCATAGCATCTAGCCTGTCCGCCTGATCGGCCTCCTCCTCGAGGGCGACCCCTAGCTGTCTGACCCTCACCCCTAGCTGGCGGGGCGGGTGCTGAAGTAGAAGAACCAGATGACGAGGGCTGCCCCCTCTGCTGATAAGACCTGGAAACAAGATGGGGACACTCTCTACGGATGTGCCCAAACTCTCCGCACTCGAAGCAACTCCCAGGTGCTGGGGGTTGAGACTGATGAGGACCCCTAGCACTAGAGTGTCCGGTTGATGAACTAGGCTGAGAAGAACCCTGGACAGATAAGGTCTGTGAAGAACTCTGTGCTGGCATAGCGCTGAGAGATGGCTGGCTCTAGTGCGAACCCCGATAACACTGGCTAGAAGACGACCTACGACGATCGGAGCGGCCCGACTGTGAAGACCTGAAAGAGCGACCTCGGCTCTGCTGACCCTGGCCCCTGGTCTGAGTGCCACTTGAACTAGCTGATCCTCGAGGCCTCTTGGCCTCCCTCTTATCCCGCTCTGTACGACGATCTGTCTCTATGTTTCGAGCGATATCCATAGCATCCTTAAAAGTACGGCTCAAAACCCTCTCTCGGGTCATCAGAATATGGATAGGATAAATGAGGCCGTCCACAAAGCGTCCAATCTTCTCTCTGTCGGTAGAAACCAACCATGGTGCATATATAGACAACTCTGTAAATCTGATCTCATACTCTGACACTGACATGTCCCCCTGGCGGAGACCCTCAAACTGCTTATGCATCTCCTCTCTCTGAGATCGGGGCACCCACTTCTCCAGGAACATAGTGGAGAACTCTGGCCATGATAGTGGTGCTACCCCTGCTGGCCTGCGGCGCTCATAAGCCTCCCACCAAGCGAAGGCTGGCCCCTGAAACTGAAAGGTAGTGAATGATACCCCACTGGACTCCAAGATCCCTGCCGTACAAAGCATCCGACGGCACTTATCCAGAAAACCTTGGGCATCCTCGCCCGGAGCACCAGTGAACACTGGAGGAGATAACCTGGTGAACCTCTCGAGATGACGCTGCTCATCGTCTGTCATACCTGGGACCCTGTCCCCCTGAACCTGATCTGCTGGCTGAACCGGAACCAGAGGCTGAACTAGAGGAGCCTATGGTGTCTATAGGCCCTGCACTACTGCCTTTGGAGTGCGTACTGCGGGAGTCTAATGACCACCCCCGGTCCCTGATGCAGCTGTTGCGGTAGTAACTGAAACCACCTGTGCCAGGCCAGTGCAAACTGCTAGTATCTAAGCCAGGGTCTCCTGTAGACCCGGAATGACAATGGGCACATCTGGTGCCTGATCTGGTGCTGCTGGCACCTCTGCAACTAGGGGTTTTGGGTCAGCTGGTACGGCCTCAGCTGCCCTAACTCCGCCACGACCACGGCCGCGTCCTCGGCCTCTAGCAGGTGGTAGTGGTGGTCGTCCTCCACGTCCGGAAGCTCGAGTTCGAGAATTGGTGCTAAGATGTATTTTACCACACTAGGCCGAAGCAAAAGGAAAGTTTGCGCCTAATTGGCAAGGGCCATTCATGGTGTCTCGGGTATTGTCCAACAAAGCTTTATATCTAACAGATGTGGAAGGAAAATGTGTAGAGACTGCTATTGTCACGACCCAAACCCTAGTCGTGATGGCGCCAAACATAATGCTAGGCAAGCCCGACCATATTATCCATTAAACCAACCAATTGTTGATTTCAAGTGATTAAGTTAAACTTAAATAGCAAGTGTTCATATCAAAATGATAAACATAATACTAGAAGCATACAAAAATACGGTCCCAACCAAATCGTGGTGTCGCAAGTCTGAGCCTCTACAGAATAAACAACCTATACAAACAAGTCTAGGCAAAATGAAAGCAACAAAATGATAAGGAAGGAGAAAACAGGTTCTGCTGATGTCGGCAGCTACCTCGTAGTCTCCGTAAAGTAGATATAAATAAGCAGTTGCAACAGCTCAACTGCTCTCTAGCACCTATGAATCTGCACAAGAAGTGCAGGAGAGTGGGGTGAGTATATTTCAACTCAGTGAGTAACAATAATAAACAATAACTGAAAATAAGAACTCTTGTACTATCACTAAACAGTTCTAAGGCAACCTCACGGGTAAGTCATCACTACGGTGAATACTCTGATCTCCGGTCCACATCTATCTCAACAAGGTCCCACACTGACCAAATCCTCACTCATACTGCTACGGGGTACAGCCAACTCAATATATGTAGGTATATATACATATGTCTATAATGTATAAGTATTCAAGTACGTATAAGGATATGAATAAGTATAATGCTGCGGCGTGCAGCCCGCTCCAATACATATACCGCTGCGTGGCGCGAAGCCCGCTCCATTTAACGTCGACGGCGCTCACTGGGGTGTATATAGACTTCGGAGGGGCTCCCTAGGCCCAAGCGCTATGATACTGTGACGTGCAGCCCGATCCACACATATATTACTGCGGCGTGCGGTCCGATCCAATATATATATACATATATAACTATACTGTTGCGGCATGCAGCCCGATCCCATAATATACTCCAGCCATTTTCTACTTTTTGCTCCTTTTTGGCTCCAATGTTGCACCATTCTCCCTATATTGCCTTCAGATGGTTCCTACATATAGAACACCACGAATTAGCACAAATCATTAAATTTCACATTCGAAATCCATAAAACGCGAGTATATATATATATATATATATATATATATATATATATATATATATATATATATATATATATATATATATATATATATATATATATATATATATACCTCATAATGGGTCCTCGACCCTGTCCCAATTAGTATAGGATTGGCCTTTCAGGCCCACTCAGCTAAATTAGGGAATTTCCACCCTAAGTAATCTATCTCTCACAGTACACACCTAGTGCTGGCTCTTAATATGCTATTCAACTAGTCTTACGGCTGAGTGCAAGTTTCCAATATGATATAGGGGTCACCTAGTTCTACAGGTCCCCTAATGCTCTACAGATCGGCACAAGGCCCCAAACATGGCTACTAGCCCAATTACACAGTTATAATCCCATTCTCGGTCACAGTACACAATACACTATTAGTCGTAAATGACCAAGTCCAATTCCCCCAATCACAATGCCACCATGCCCGTCACATAACGCGTGTCTCATCTCCACATAGCACCGTATAGTGCAAGTATGAAGTTTCAAACCCTCAGTACATTACTTACTATCACCACTCACCTCGATCCGGTAGAAGCCTTAGTTCGCCTTGCGCTTTCCTCACAATTCAACCGCCTCGGATGTCGAATCTATTCAAATTCATAGAGAACACGTCAATATATGCTAATTACACACAACCCATCCGAAATAACTCAATTTACACCAAAACCCACAAAGTTGTCAAAACTGACTTTTGGTACGCTTCTCGAAAAATTATGAAAGTGACATATTCGGAATCCTCGTATCAACACGAGTCTATGCATATAAAGTTTTCCGAAATCGGACTCCGTTTGCCCACTCAAATCGACATTTTACCAAAACCCTCGCTTAGGCTAAATTCCCCCATAATTTCATCCAATTTCGGTAAAATAGAGGAGGATTTCATGATAAAAACACATAATCGAACCATAAAACTTACATCCAACGATAAACCGATGAAATCCCAGCAATCTTCCATCAATATCTCCCCTTAGAACTCAAAAATGGAGGTTTGAGAATGATAGGCCGCGTCTGAAATGTTCTGGACTTAAATTCACTGCCAGGCCTATTTACTCTACGCGATCGCAACACTGGGCTCGCGATCGCGATGCACAAATCCTGGGCTGCCAACTTTTCCTCTACGCGATCGTGTAAACCTGGACGCGATCGCAGTGACCCACTTAGCGACCCTACGCGATCGAAATGCAACGAACGCGATCGCACTGCACTCGAGTTCGACTCTACGCGATCGCATTAATACCCCAGCGATCGCGATGCACAACCCCTCAAACGTACGCGATCGCATCCCTCATGTTGCGATCGCGAAGAACAACTTCTAGCTCTCACTCCGTTACCCTACGCGATCGCCTGGCAATGACCGCGATCGCAGAGAACAAATAACCTGCAATTTTATTGCAGCAATTCAGCAGTTCATTTTGGCTCAAAATGGTCCGTTTGGACCCCCGAATTCATCCCGAGGCCCCCGAGACCCCAACGAAAACCACCAACATACTCCATAACACGATACAAACTTGTTCCAATCATAAAAACATGCCATCAAACACGGAAAACATCGAATCCAAGAAAATTCAAGCCTAAGTTTTCATTCAAACTTCCGCAACCGACATTCGATCAAACACCCAACCAAACGACCTCCGAAATGACCTAAAATTTTGCAGGCACATCCAAAATCACCTAACGGAGCTACTACATCTATCAGAATTCCATTCCGACTCCCGGATCAAAATCTCACTTACCGATAGGATATCGCCAAAATTCAACTTTAGCCAATTCAAGCCTAAAACTACACCGGGCCTCCATATTCACTTCCGATCGCTCTCCTAGCTCATAAATGACCTCCTGGAGCTGACCGAATCATCAGAATTTAATTCGAGCTCTCTAACTCACAAGTCAACATCCAGGTGACTTTTCTCAACTATTCCTTTCTTCTAAGAGACTATTTGTCTCATTTCCAACCAAACTCAACCCGGATTGACTCAAACTTACCCAACATGCATATTGCAACATTAAAAAGCATATAACGGGGATAACGGGGTGATAACTCACATGATGACGGTCCAGGTCATCACATTCTCCCCAACTTAAGAAAACGCTCGTCCTAACGGCGTCGTCTTCGCCCTCACGTCAGAACCGTACCCTTATTGTATTAGGTATACGCTTATATGGCGTATCCTTTTGCGTAGAGACATATAGGGTCAAATTTGACCCCATATAATAAATTTTGCCAATTCTTAATAATTTTACTTCTTCAATGGGTGAAAATGTCGATTTCGTCATGTGGAGAAATTAACCTTATTATGAGGGCGATGACGTGAGTGGGGGAAATATATGGCGTTGTCGATCCGTTGACACGTGGTCTACTTTTTGAAATGATGTCATCGTCGGCATGCGTCATGATTATACTTGCTCCCGAGACGTTTCAGGAAGCGATTTGATGTTTTAATTTCCGGCGTCCATTTCGAATCATGCCTCTTCGATTTCCGTGTATTTTAGCCCTATAAATAGGAGGAAGGTTCAATATTTTTTATCTTTCGAACTTCCGAATTTTTCTACTTCCCTTTTCATCTTCTTTGCCAAAACCCGCTATTTCGTGCGTATACTCTTCCGTTTCTATTGAAACCACCCTTCTTGTTGTCAGAGCTTGATTTATATCGAAAATTACTATGGCTAAACGCGGGCAAAGCAGTAAAAAGGGCAAAGAAGACACCCCATCTAGGGTTCCACCATCTTCGGGTGGCGATGGGAAAAAAGCGGAGAAACCCCTTGTCCCTCTTAGTGTAGATAATGTCCTCCCCAAAGAGATACATGCTCGCAGAGATTTTCCAACCAAGACCCTAACCCCTCATTGGCATCACAACGAGCTATTACAATCACATTTGGATGACCTGCGAGAGGCATATCAAATTCCAGATCATGTGGTGATGGAGCCGGTCGGGACAGACTATGCCAAAGTGCATCGGTCGGGATATTGCACATTTTACGAATATTCGTTCTTAATCGGTTACGGCCTCCTAGTTTATCCCCTTGTGGAGGAGCAGCAGCTTTTACAATGTGTGCCCGGCTCAGCTCACTCCCTACACTTGGAAGGTGTATCGTATTATGACCACCTACGCAGCCAGGGCTGAATGCAGCATTTCGATCTACCACCTCTTGCAGTTATTTAGCCTGGCTACATGAGGGGCACTATACTGCAAGTAAAAAGCCGTGGCATAAAGGGCCTAGTCGTTAAGATGAACGATAAGACTAAATGCCGCTTCTCGCGTAAATTTTTCTATATCAGGACGAAGCACCTTATGTCGAATCCTGAAGGATTCCTGGAGAGGTGGAATCCAGAACGTAAATGTTTTTACTGGAATTAGTACTGTGTAAATTCTTTTCGTTTCCCTCTCCTTTTTTGCAGCAAGGGCTTCTCCACCCCGATTTGTTGACAATATTAGGTCGTGGGTGGAGAGGTTGATTCCATTTGCGGAGGAGTGGCACACCTGGTCTGCATTCCGTGATCGATGCGTCCCACCAGGTAACTCTTTAACCATGGTCTGGAGGTTTCATTAGGTTTCATTGTCTTGCACATATTCTATGTTCAGCATTTGGTAACAATTCAAAAATAGATGAAACAAGTCCCTTAAGGAGGGATCAAGCTCGCATGGGGATGACGGCGGGTGGGCCTAACCGCCGAATTTTTATCACAAGTGGATACAACCTGTTGCAACATAGCGAGCAGGCTGCAACGGATATGACCCTGCTGTGTGCGGCCGCTGAGCGCGAGAGTTTGAAAGATGTTAGCGGCAGGGATCTATTTCAAAGGGTTGACGATATGGCTTTGCAGGTATATTTCGTTCTTATTTGTGTATTATAAAGTGGACCTTGGTGCATGCTAATTTGTCTTCTTTTTGTCTCTTCTTTAGACCCTCATTTTGGAGAGAAAGAGGGGTCGGCGAGAGCAGAAGAAGGCTACCATCCTCAAAAAGGTGGCAAAGAAGTACAAGGAGTGCCGCGCCAAGCATCAGGCACAAACAGACCTATTCGCTCAGGACCCGCAATTTTTAGGTTTTTCGTGAGGGCCTAGAGCAGTTGGAGGTTCAGCTGCAATAAAAGGTAGATCAGCTAGAGCAGGTGGATGATCAGTTGATGGCCGTATTGGCTCGAAATATCGAACTGGAGACTCTTCTCTAGTCAAAGGAGGATGAATTGGAGGTCGGTCGTGGGGTAGTGGCAGAGGCCGCTAATTTGCATACCGAGGTCAACACCTTAACCGCCAAGCTCAATGCTAGGATGGCCGAGATTGATGATCTTAGGCAGGCTGCAGCGACTAGGTCTGACGATGGTGTGTCGAGGCGTGGGACATTCGGGTATATGCCGAATCCAAGCTGTCCGTGTTTGAGGAGTTGTTTGCTTCAGGTCGAGCCACTGAGGTGGAGGTCGAGGACTAGCGGCGTTTAGTCTAGGTCGCCCGAGAAATCTGTGGGTATAGTTCTGATTCCCCAGACCGGACGGGTCTATAATTTCAAAGATGTTAACCGTCTGACTTCCTGGTCCTGGATCTCTGCAGCTTATGAAGCTGAGGGGGCAGCGGAAAAGATGATGGATCAATGAGCGACGGCGGACAAGATGGTGGGGCATGCTAGGACTTGTATTTATTTTGTTTTTACTTTTTGATATTTTGACTCCGCAAAGTGGATGTTTCTTCGTTCGCTTTTAAAGTTTTTAGTGTGCTTCTAGAATGTCACCTTGTCTATTAGTTGCGTGCTTTGCACCATAGTCAAACACAGTTGACGACCAATGGTAAAGGTTGCTTTAACCGTGATATTGTCAATGGTTGTAGCCATGTACGTGATTTCCAATAGTCGAGTTGGGTTGACTTATTGACGATGGTGGCCTTAGCCATTTACACGTTGGATATGGCCTTAGCCATGTACGTAACTTCGTATGTCATCGAATTACTCGTTTGTCGTAGTCGAGCTGGGTCAACTTATTGACGATGGCCTTCTTAGCCATTTATATGTTAGAGATGGATGTGGCCATGTACATTACTTTGACAGTGTTGAGTTAATTTGTCATAGTCGAGATGGGTCAACTTATTACGATAGTGGCCTTAGCCATTTATATGTTAGAGATAGTTGTGGACATGCATATTACTTCGACTGTGTTGAGTTAATAAGTAGTAGTCGAGCTGGTTTGACTTATTATGAAAGTGGTCTTAGCCATTTATTCGATGGGGATGGTCGTAGCCATGTACATGAATTCGACTGTGTCGAGTTAACTTGTCGTAGTTGAGCTGGATCGACTTATTACGATAGTGGCCTTAGCCATTTATACGTTATAGATGGTCGTAGCCTTTCATATATTGGAGATAGTCGTAGCCTTTCATATAATGGAGATGGCCGTAGCCTTTCATACATTGGAGATGGCCGTAGCCTTTCATACATTGGAGATGGCCGTAGCCTTTCATACATTGGAGATGGCCTTAGCCGTTCATACTTTGGAGATGGCCTTAGCCGTTCTTACATTGGAGATCATGCTAGTCCGGTCCCTTTGTCATGCCAGTCAGGAGGGCGTATGGAGTGGCTGGTGTGATAAACTTGTTTCGTAAGTATCTCCGGGTGTCCCCTCTGCTGCCTCATTAAAAACCTCCCCGAGAAAACCTAATTGGGACAAAACTCGGGTAATGGAAAAAGAGCGCGACTCGGAAGACGCCTTTCAAAAATGGAAATACTTGAGGTGGGCGACGTTCCAATTGTTTTGGAGCATTTTTCCTTCCATTGTTTCTAATTGGAATGCTCCTTTACCTATTGTTGTTGTGATTTTGTAGGGTTCGTCCTAGTTGGTGCCCAATTTTCCTTCGCTTGTGTCTTTTGATGCTAATGTTTTGGATTTGACGACGTAGTCTCCCATTTTGGGTGGTCTTACTTTTGCTCTCTTGTTGTAGTACCTTTCGACTTGTTTTTGGGCTAGTATTCTTATGTGAGCCATTTCTCTTCTTTCCTTGGCCTCATCAAGGTCTTTTAGCTCAATTAGTATGTAAGTACCTAAGGCTTGGTTCACTAACTTCAACCGATATGACGGTGTCGGTTCTGTAGACCAGTGAGTATGGCGTTTCTCATGTGGAGGATTTGGGTGTGGTTTGGTGTGCCCATAGTACTTCTGGTATCAGCTCAGGCCATAGCCCTTTGGTGTCTTCGAGATTCTTCTTTAGTATGTTTAGTATTGTTTTGTTGGTCGATTCTGCTTCGGACGTTGGCGGAGGGGTGGTATGCCATGGAGAGTATTCAGTTAATATGCCATTTGTCAAAGAATTCAGTTGTTTTCTGGTTGATGAATTGTCGTTCGTTGTCACACGTGATTTCATTGGGGATGCCGAAGCGATAGATGATATTCTTCCATATGAAAGCGATGACTTTCTATTCGCGTATTTGGGTGTACGCACCTGCTTCTACCTACTTGGAAAAATAGACAGTTAAAACTAATAGAAATCGCATCTTTCCTCGTCTTGCCGGTAGTGGGCCGACTATGTCCATTCCCTATTTGATGAAAGGCCACGAGGAAGTGACTGAGTGGAGGGGGCTCTCCTGGTTGGTTTATGATGGGGGTGAACTTCTGGCATTGTTTGCATCGGCGGACATATTCTGCCGCATCTTTCTTCATAGTTGGCCAATAGTAGTCGGCCTGTATTAAGCAGCGCACGAGGGCACAGTTACCTATAACAAAAAGGAAGGATTTTTTTCCAATTTAAAGACAATCGGAACGAGATTTATTTATTTAGTTTCAGAGTCGTCACTTGGGAGATTAATGGTGTCCCAAGTCACCGGTTGAATCCCGAGCCGAGGAAAGTTTGACTCTGTTACATACTGCAAACTAGAAATCCGGATAAGGAATTCTGTTAATCCGGGAGAAAGTGTTAGGCACTCCTGGCATATGATCTAGCTTTGCCACCCAGCTTGTCCAGTGTGCATCCAGTATTCCATGTGTCACGACCCAAACCCCGGTCGTGATGGCGCCCAACACAATGCTAGGCAAGCCCGACCATATTACCTCTTAACCAGCCAATCATTAATTTCAATTAATCCAGTTAAACTTAAACAGCAAGTGATCGTATCAAAATGGCAACGTAATAGTAAAAGCATACAAAAATGCGGTCCCAACGAATCCGATGTCACAAGTATGAGCCTCTAATAGAAAGTAAATACCCTATACAATCCAAGTCTAAATAGAGTGACAAAAGACATAAATAGAAGGAAAGAGAGAGAGATAGGGTCCTGCGGACGCCGGCACCTACCTCGATGTCTCCTCGACTAGCAGTAGAAATAGCAGTGTATAACTCAACTGCCCTCCTAGATACATGTATCTGCACACAAGGTGCAGGGAGTGGGGTGAGTATCTTTCAACTCAGTGAGAAATAAATAACAAATAATAATTGAAAGTAAGAACATATGCATTATCAATAAACAGTTCTAAGAATAACCGTACTGGTAAGCCATCTCTACAATGGTAAGTCTGGTTCCAGTCTACTACTGTCTCACTCTGATCCAATGCTGATCCAACACTGATCCAACATTGATCTAACTCTGAACCAACACTGATCTAACTCTGATCCAACACAGATCTAACTCTACTACGACGTGCTCAATATAGGTCACACAATACAACATTAGCCCTTCGGGCTCACTCTAAAATCACATGGGTACCCGTGCTTACTATAGGGGTGCGGACTCCGGAGGAGCTCCCACAGCCCAAGCGCTATATCATCATAAGGCCTGAAAGCCTGTACATATCATATTACTGCGGCGTACAGTCCGATCCATATATTTATATATTACTGCGGCGTGCGGTCCGGTCTATATATATATATATCATATATATAACACTGTGGCATGTAGTCCGATTCAATACATGTATATGTATATACTGTTGCGGCCTGTAGTCCGATCCGGTATATATATATATATCAATACCTCACAATAGGTTCTCGACCCCTCTCAGTCAATATAGACTCGCCCTCTCGGGCCCACTCAGCTAGAACAGAGTATTCAGCCGTAGGTATTCTCACTTAGAGTACATATATTGACTCGGCCTCTCATGCCCACTCAGTTAGAATAGGGTATTCAACCATAGGTATTCTCACTTAGAGTACACATCTTGTACTGGTTCATGTCATGCTATAGATCTATGAATATAGCCGAGAGTATGTGTTCAACCTAGTATTGAGGTCATTTATATGTTCAACCTAGTATTGAGTTCATTTAGCTCCACGGGTTCACCTAATATTCTACAGATCGGCACAAGGCCTCAAACATGGAAACTAGAATCGGGAAGGACCAAGTCCAAATCTCTAGTCACAATACCACCACGCTCGTCACATGACGCGTGTTCCATCACAGCATAGCATTGAATAGTGCAAATACAGGGTTTCAAACCCTCAGTATATCATTTATTACTACCACTCACCTCGAATCGGCCAAAAGTCCTAGCTCGCCTTGCGCTTTCCTCGCAAATCGACCTCCTCGGGTGCTAAATCTGATCAAAACCAATAAGAATACATCAAAATAGGCTAATGAATCATAACCCGATCGAAAGGACTCGAAAAACACCCAAAAACACGAAGTTGCCAAAACCCGAGCCTAGGGCCCGCTTCTCGAAAAATTATGAAACTCATATTTTCAGAATCCTCGTCGCGCCACGAGTCCGTACATATAAAGTTTATCAAAATCGGACTCTGTTTGCCCATTCAAATCGGCAAATCTTATTTTCAAATCCCTATGCCTAAATCCTCAATTTTTCTACAATTTTCATGCTCAAATCCATACATTATTGATGTACTTAACTCAAAATAGGTGGGGATAACTTACCTTCACATTGATGATAAACATCCCCTCTTGAAGCTCTCCAAAATCATCCAGACCAAATGAAATAAATGAAAGAAATGAACCAATTTCGTGTATAAAAGAATCTGCCGTGCTTCGTCGAGTTGTACCTTGCACTTGTGCTATACAAGTTGTACATCACATTGCTCCAGCAGTCATTTCCCGTCAATCATAACTTCCACTATAGACATCCAAATTGCGATTTATTTTGCTTTACGAAAACTAACACGAAGGGCTACAACTTTCGTGTTTTGCACTTTTTTCGATTCCTTGTAGATTACAAGATATGAGCTTCTAAAGTAGCATCTCCGAAAGAAAATTCTGGAAAACGAGCTCCACCAGTCATTTTCAATAGATCATAACTTTCATTACGGACGTCCAAATTACGATTTATTTAGCTTTCTGGAAAAATGAAGGTCTACAACTTTCATGTTTTCAATGTTTCCTGATTCCTTATAGATCAAAAGGTATAGTCCTCCGTCCAAAGACAGCTAAGTTGCAGAAATTTCTGCAACTTTTTTCTTTTCTTTTTGGTCCGAATTTCATTCCGTTAACCTTCCGAAATCCACCCGAGGCCCTCGGGACCTTAACCAATTATAACAACATGTCCCACAATATCATTCAAACTTGTTCCAACCTTCGGAACACCCAAAATAACATCAAAACATCAAATCATCATCGGATTCAAGCCTATGAATCTCAAGAACTTCCAAATTCCACATCCGATGCCGAAACACGTCAAAACTAGTCCGAATGACCTCAAATTTTGCAGACAAGTCTAAAATGATACAACGAAGCTACAGCAACTCTCGGAATTCCATTCCGACCCTCGGATCAAAATTTCACCTATCAACCGGATTCTTCCAAAATTCCAACTTCACCAAACCTAGCTAACTTTTCCTCCGGACCTCCGAATTCACTTTCGTTTTCACTCCTAAGTTACAAATCATCCCCCGAAACTAGTCGAATCATCGGAATTCAGTTCTGAGCTCTCTAACTCATAAGTCAAAGTTAGGTTGTCTTTTCCAACTTTGACTATTCCAACTTAAACTTTTCTTAAAGAGATTAATTATCCCATTTCCTACCAAATCACATTCGACATTACGGACTTGCATCAAATTTTGAATCGCATTCCGACCCCGATATCAAAATTTTCACTTCCGGTCGAATTTTCTCATAAACCTTCAAATTCCTATATTTAGCCAAATGACTTTAAAATGACCTCCGGACATCCGAATTCACTTCTGATCACGTTCCCAACTCCAGAATCACCATACAGATCTATTCCCAGACTCATAATCCCTAACGGACATCTATAACTCTAAAATGCCTTCCAACCCAAATTTATGAAATTCTTCTAAAATACTAACTTCCACCATATACGCCGAAATGCTCACGGGTTATCAAAAACCAAATCCGGACATACGCCCAAGTTCAAAATCATCATTCGAGCATGCTGGAACTTTTGGATCCCAATTCCGAGGTCATTTACTCAAAATTCCAATCCTAGTTCATTTCTTCAACTTTAAGCTTTCAAAATGAGAATTTCCATTTAGATTTGACTCCAAACTTCCTGAATTTTAATTCTGACCATACACACAAGTCAATATACCTGAGATGAAGCTGCTCATGGCCTCAATCTGCTGAATGACGCACCGGAGCTCAAAACGACCGGTCGGGTCGTTACAATCTCCCCCACTTAAATATACGTTCGTCCTCGAACGTGCTGAGAACTACAATGATGTAGTCTCAAATAACTTGTTTAACACATCATGCACCTTCCCATGCTACCACTACTTAGTTGAGCACATTAGCTATATAATTCTGTAGATATAATTCTTTATTCAAGCGAATAAGCCATTAGGCCAAATTCTAACACCCTGAATTTCCTGCCAAGTCTGTTTCCATCATTCGACCACCATATCAATCTCCACATGTTGTACCCAAACATTAATGCATAACGTTGTTGAATATACACTTCGCATCACTTTACTCATATGACCACAATAACATTCTTTATTTACTGCAGTTGCCTACAATACCCAAATACCGATGGAAACCTCTTATTAGTTGAAGTCTTATTCCAACACTTTCATATACTGCCAACGATAAATAAAACACGGGCTAAACCATAACAATTCCTCAAATCAACCATTTATGAAGCCTCTTCCCTTTTGACTAATACCATAACAGATTTTCGAGCCGAACCTCGATATTATCCTTCTAACAAGTCGAAATCAAATATGTTCGTATCCACCAATGACCCCAATGACCACCTCACATATGACACCTCTGGTGATATGACACCTCAATACAGGCCTAAGCCTCAGCTCATACAATACGCGCACCAATAAGCAACAATCCGAACATACACAATTCATGAAAATGACTCAAATGAAAGAGTTACACCTCAAGCTTTCCAGTACCATCACAACACAAGGCTATGGATCCGTCTCACATCATAGAATAGAACACACAATTTTGACCCGCAAGGTCATGTTTCCACATTTCTTTGTTGCACGCGCGATCCTATCCAAACACCGATTTCACGTGAAACACCTCTGCACTGTCATTCAGCAGATTGATGCCATGAACAGCTTCATCTCAGGTATATTGACTTGTGTGTATGGTCAGAATTAAAATTCGGGAAGTTTGGAGTCAAATCTAAATGGAAATTCTCATTTTGAAAGCTTAAAGTTGAAGAAATGAACTACGATAGGAATTTTTAGTAAATGACCTTGGAATTAGGATCTAAAAGTTCCAACATGCTCGTATGATGATTTTGAACTTGGGCGTATATCCGGATTTGGTTTTTGATAACCCGTGAGCATTTCGGCGTATATGGTAGAAGTTAGTATTTCACAAGAATTTCATAAATTTGGGTTGGAAGGCATTTTAGAGTTATAGATGTCCGTTTGGGATTCCGAGTCTGGGAATAGATCCGTATGGTGATTCTGGAGTTGGGAACGCGATCGGAAGTGAATTCGGATGTCCGGAGGTCTTTTTGAAGTCATTTGGCTAAATATAGGAATTTGAGGTTTATGAGAAAATTCGACCGGAAGTAAAAATTTTGATATCGGGTTCGGAATACAATTCCGAAAGTTGGTGCAAGTCTGTAATGTCGAGTGTGACTTGTGTGCAAATCTTGAGTCAATTCGGATCGATTTTGGTAGGAAATGGAACAATTAATCTCTTTAAGGAAAGATTAAGTTGGAAAAGTCAACTCAATGTTGACTTATGAGTTAGAGGGATCGGAACTGAATTCCGATGATTCGGTTAGTTTTGAGGGATGATTTAAGACTTAGGAGCGCAATCGGAAGTAATTTTGGAGGTCCGGTGAAGAAGTTAGCCTATTTTGGCGAAGTTGGAATTTTGGCGGAATCCGATCGATAGGTGATATTTTGATCCGGGAGTCGGAATGGAATTCCGACAGGTGAAATAGCTTCGTTAGGTGATATTGGATATGTACGCAAATTTGACGAGAATTCATGCGTAGCTACTATTATATTATTGTCCGTGTAGTCTAGGACCCAAAAGCAAGTTATACTTGGATTAGCTGTAAACTTCTTGACCACTCGAATTGCTTAAATCACATCGAATCAGTAAATGAATTCTAAAAAAATGAGATTAAACTTCTTTTTTTTTTAAATTGTTAAAAGAGAAGTGACTTTTATTTGGATAAATTCTTAATTGGCTATCTGAGCATAATTTTCTATGTGTACCTACGTCGCATGTATTATTCGTGAGCGGGGTGATTCTTTATTTATATTTCACCGCGCCGCATTTATGATTCGAGAGCGGGGTAATAGATGAATCTATGGTTCGCGTCATTCGACCCTCTGGCAGTGTACAATTTAGATATTATTGGATCGGGCCGTACGACCTCGGCATCATTTGCGCATGCTTAGATTACATACCTTGAGATTTATTGAAGTTGTTATAGCCACTTCCCGGCTTGAGAATAATTGTATAGATTATGAAAAAGAATTTGAGAATTTCCTATAAAAGGAAGAGTTGTTCATTTGCTTCAACCTATCGAATTATATCATGTTTATAAAAATTCACGATTTAACATATTATTGATATATTATTATTGGATCACTAGTAAGTATCGAAGTCGACCATCTCGTCTTTACTTCTTTGAGATTAGACGGAATACTCATTGAGTACACGTTATTTTCGTACTCATACTACACTTCTGTGCATTTTTGTTGCACAGGCATATATACTCCAGTGACATACAGGGTATAGTAGCATGGATGATACTGGGACTAGGTGAGTTGCATTTCTCGAGGCGGTCCGCAGCTAGTATAGTCCCTTTCTCAGAATGTATTTACTTTCTGTCCAATTATGTTCCAGACAGTTATTGTAATTTATTCAACTTCTTAGAAATTGCTCATGCACTTGTGGCACCAAGTTCTGAAATGGTTACAAAGTATTTTGTATTAATTGCTTATCATTTAATTTGAATTGAAGCGATTATCATTTATTTGGTAAATTTGGAGGAAAATCATAGATTTCAAAGATTAAAAGTAAAGTTTGGGTAAGAGAAGGAAGATACATTTATACGTTGAAGACGACAGTTCAGAATCGGCAACAACTGATAAGCATTGAATGCCTCGACATCCGAACCGACGAGATGTGTTGATGTCCATTTGTCACTGACGTCATGTTCGGGCTTGTCACTAACGTCATGGAAAACCGGGACTAAATTCCACCGAAAAAAATCATGTCCAAGAGTTTAGTTTTACTGTTGTATACGGTCAAAACCAAGCATACTCTATTTCACTAATGGGTTGGGACCAGGGGATAGTTCGAGGATTGGCCCCATAGTGTGTCAGAACAAAATATGAGAATAAGACACTGTGTCTGGGATACAAAGTACCTGTTGAGGTCGAGATCGATGATGATCGAGATCAATCAGGATAGACATCAAGCAAGACCGAAGATAGCATAATAATGAAAATGTAGAGATTAATTTCATGGATAATTACTCAACGTTCACTTTATTGCACCAAACTCGCGCAATATTTTTCTTTATTATTAAATATTGATCAACTAGTAAATTTGCCGTGCTCTGTGCAATCATAAAAATAAATAAATGAGCTTTACAATTTTTCTTTATAATTTAATTTTACAAGTTGAATATGTGGAACATATTTATATTTTTAACTGTTAGCTTAGTTTTACAAAAAAAAAAAAGAATCTTAGTAATTGAAGGCAACAAGAATGATATTAAAACTACAACGATATATGCTTAATAACTTCACATATACAGCCATTTCGTAAAACAAATCTTTTTGTGGTAAAAGAAACAATAATTAGTAATAAAAATACATCGTATATGATTTAACTTTTTAGTCATTCATAATAAGTTAAATTGTGTTGTCATCACATTAGCAATTTTTTTTCTTTTGTAAATTAAATAATCTATAAACCACAATAAAACTTTCTATATTCTTTTTTTTGGGTCAACGAACTTTCTAATTCATTATGACATTATACTTCTCATTAACTAGATAGATCGTAGTGTGCAACAACCTGGTCAAATAATGTTAAACATTGGTGTTACATCATAAGGCCAGATCCCTCTCTCTTTCTCCGGCGAACTTCACCATCTGCCACAAAAATATCGGCTTCCCTCCCCCCTCCCCCCTCCGGCGACCAGCCACCCAGGTAAGGTCACCCCCACCCCCACCTCTCTTCTCTCTCTTCTCTCCCCCTCCCCTCCCACCCCCAGCCCCCAGCCCCCGCCCAGCCCCCTCTCCCCTCCCCACCTCACCTCTCATCTCTCTCCCTCTCTTCTCTCCCCCCACCTGTCTTCTCTCTCCCCCCTCCCCCGCCCAGCCCCCCTCCCCCCAACCTCTGTTTCTCCCCATCCCTCTCCCTAACTCCGGCGAGTCGCCGGCAGCCCCCCACCCGTTCCCCTGCCTTTTTGTGTGGTTGGCTTTGTGTTTGTGCAGGTTTTCGACGGGACGCAATAAAATTACCCGTCCCGATAAATCTCAGGACAGGCGACAAGGCGACTTTGCGGCGTTGGGAGTGAAGAGCTAAGCAACACCGGCCAGGACGTGCAAGGGGAAGCAGCACTTGACCTCGGGCGCACCAAAGCCTACCTTCAGGTTTTTTCACCGGGAGTTGGTACCTTCCGCCTCTCGTTTAACTTGTACACCTTTTTCGTACTCTTGCTATCATTTCTTGTGAGGTTTACTCTGTTGCTATCTAGTGCATCCTTTTCGTATCTCCCTTTTGTGCGTGGGTGCGTCATTATTCTCCATAGTCAGTTGGAGGGATAGTGGCCGCAGCGGCGATGTAAGTGCAAGGTCATGTCCTCGGGGGTGGGGGCGGTGGCGGGGGTGAGTAGGGGGGCAGGGAGCGGTTCTGCGGGTAGGGCGGGAGGTAAGGGTGGGAAGAGGGTAGCGGACGCACATAGGTTAAGGATCGGGTCGTGGAACATAGGTACTCTGACGGGTAAGTCCGTTGAGTTGGCGAAGATTCTTCAGAAAAGGAGGATCAACATAGCCTGTGTTCAGGAGACTAGGTGGAAAGGGACGAAGGCGCGAGATGTTGACGAGTTTAAGTTGTGGTACCCTGGGGTCGTGAGGGGCAAGAATGGAGTGGGCATCCTGGTGGATAAGGACCTTAGGGAGTCCGTGGTGGAGGTTAGGCGAGCGAACGATAGGTTGATGTCTATTAAGTTGGTTATCGGGGGTTGCGTCCTCAACGTCATCAGCGCCTACGCACCGCATGCGGGCTTGGATGAGGAGGTCGAGAGGCATTTTTGGGACGACTTGGATGAGTTGGTGCGTAGTATTCCCCAATCTGAGAAGTTGGTCATTGGAGGGGACTTTAATGGCCATATTGGGGTAGATGCTAGTGGTTATGGTGAGGTGCACGGTGGCTTTGGCCTTGGGGTTAGGAACGGAGGAGGCTCTGCGTTGTTGGAGTTCGCTAGGGCTTCCGAGCTTCTGATTGCTAACTCGTCATTTCAGAAGAGGGAGGAGCATTTGGTCACCTTCAAAAGTTCGACGGCGAGGACTCAAATCGATTACCTTCTTCTTAGAAGGAGCGATAGAGGTCTGTGCAGGGACTGCAAGGTTATTCCGGGAGAATCCCTTTCAACCCTTCATAGACTCCTAGTGATGGATGTCGGAATCTGGGTGAAGAAGAAGCAGAGGGGTGCTCGGGGCCAACCGCGAATTAGATGGGGTGCTCTGACTAAAGAGAAAGCCTAGGAGCTGGAGAGGAGCTTAGTTGGTGGTGAAGCTTGGAGAAGTTCTGGGGTAGTAGACGCAATGTGGTCAGAGACGGCGAATCTGGTTAGGGAGGTAGCGCGGGATGTGCTTGGGGTAACCAAAGGCTATCTAGGCAGACATCAGGGCGACTGGTGGTGGAACGACATAGTGCGAGGAAAAGTAGAGGTGAAGAAAGCTGCTTTTGCGAAGTTGGCAGGGAGCACAAGCGAGGAAGAAAGGCGGGTGAACAGAGAGAGCTATAAGGTGGCAAGGAAGGAAGCGAAATTGGCTGTTACGGAGGCTAAAAACGCGGCTTTTGGTCGCATGTACGAGGAATTGGGGAGAAAAGCGGGGACAAGAAGTTATTCCGGTTAGCCAAAGTAAGGGAAAGGAAGGCGCGGGACCTGGACCAGGTTAGGTGCATCGAGGATGAAGATGGTAGAGTCCTGGTGGGGGAGTCTCAAGTCAAACAGAGATGGCAGGCGTACTTCCGAGACCTTCTCAACGAGGAGGGGGACCAAACCATAGAACTAGGGGAGCTGGGGCATTCGGAGCGTCATAGAGACTTAGGGTACTGCAGGCGCATTAGGGTGGAAGAGGTCGTGGGGGCTTTGCGTAGGATGAGTAGAGGTCGAGCGACCGGGCCGGACGAAATCCCGGTGGAGTTCTGGAAATGCATGGGTAAGCCAGGAGTGGAGTGGCTCACCAGGTTGTTCAATGCGATCTTCAGGACCAAAAGGGTGAAGAGGAAGAGGATGGGTGCTCGGGGATGTGAGCACGTGATTTTTGCCCTACGTAAGAATTACTCCCAAAATATTCAAAATAAAATAAGTTTTGTGTTGAGCGTGATCTTTGTGATTTTGTATGTTGTCTTTCTCTTATTATTTGCATTTTTTGTGCGCGCATTTCTATTTATTTAAATGAAATGAAATAAAAAAAATATTTGCATTTTTATATAAATTCATGTTTGCAATTGATAGTAATTAAGTTGTTTTACGAAAATCAAAAAATAACAAAAATATGTATTTTTGGCATTTCTAGCATTTAAGTCCTAGTCTGTGTGATTTATATTTAATAAATATTTAATTGTGTGCGTTAATCGTTAGTGTAACCTAATTAGTTTTTTTTATATATATATGTAAGTTAATTTGATTTTTGTAGTGTAATCTAGGATTTTGTTTTAATAAATTAGGAATTTAAAAGAGAAGAGGAAAATTGGAAATAATGAAAAGAATGAGAAAACAAATCGGATTTGGGCCAAAAACAACCCCAGGCCCAAACATTTTCGGACCAAACCCGTCCAGCCCTAACCCAAAAGACCCGCCCCATTACCCCTTTTGATCTAGGCCGTTGGATCCCTTAAATCCAACGGTCAGAATTAAACCTTCAATTTAATTATACCAAAACCCCCCCAAACCCTAATTCACCTTCATTTTTCGTTCCCATTTCTTCATAGACGAACCGCCGCCCCCGTCGCCACCATCCGCCGCCTGCCGGAAATCGCCTCACGGCGGTTCCGGTAGGCCAAACCTTCCCATTTTAACACCGTAGAACCTCCCAAGCCCCCTCAACATGAATCCGGCAACCATTAGTCTCGAATCATTCCCAAACGTTTCGAATATTAGATCGAAACTTGCCGGAAAATTAAGATTCACCCCAAATCGCTCCAAATTCACACCACACCACCACCAAACCGTCTCTTCCATAAACCCATACCCCATTTCATTCAAATCCAGCCCGAAATCGTCAAGCCCCAAAATCGAGGTTCAAGAACCCTAGAATCCGAATTCGGGATTTTCGTTTGAATTCAAAAGGAAATTGGGGTCTAATAGACCTTAATTGGATTGTTTTTACTTAAAAAACATTTCAATTAAAGTCTTTTCGACCCCGAATTCCAAGACCCCAAGTCGGCCGAATCTCCATTTTTTTTTGCTTCGAAGGTATTTCTTATTTCTTCTCTGTTTTTGTTTAATTATACTCGTCGCTTTAGTAGTTTTCGATTGTTGTTGATTTTGTTGTGATTCGGCTGCCAATTCTCTTTTTCCTCATCTCTTTGGGACCTTTTTATTTGGTCGATCTGTTATTTGTTATTCTTTGTTGTTAACGTGTAATTGTAAGTCGAATTCACTTCGTTGTTAATATCGTCGATTTGTTTGATGTTGAATTCCAAAAGTGCTGCCCGAAATTTGTATTGTCACTGATTTGTCGGCTATTGGTTATCGATTGTACATATCGTAATCGGCTAATCGAATGTTGTCGTGTAGTTTCGTAGGTTTGTTTGTTAGAACCTTGAAACAGAACTTAGAGTCGTTAATTTGATTCCAAATTCATTATTTGAATTGAATTAGGATTATAAGTTAGCTACTAATTTGGATATAGTTGTCTTAGTTTAGAGTTTGAAAGCCAAAAGTTGAGTCAAAGAGTGCATTGCACATGAATAGGTTGTTTAAAACCTGCTGGACAGCAGTGTTTTCCATCTCTATTGCACCTTTAGGATTTGATTAATTATAAAGCCCACCTTTAGACAAATCAGGGTGGAATAATCAGAGAATATCAGTATTTCTAACTTTGTTAAGTGTTTTAAAAGCTGGAAAATCAGAACAAGCATGGGGAAAATGATTCAAAAGTTTAAAGGTGCCCATGTGCTAAGGAGAGAGGTTGAATTTGATTATTCAGGAAAGTGCAAGAAGGCTATTAAGTTTGACTATAAAACTGGCAGAACAGTTTCACACAAAACACAGAGAGAGATATACAGGAAAACAGAAATACATTCATACAGATACATTGGGCAGTCACTGAAACACACATACACTCACAGAGAGAGCTTAAAATACTTTGAGAATCTGGAAAACGGAAAACACACACAAAGAGAGATACTTACTGGAAAAACAGAGAGCAGAGGAGAGTTTTACTTCTAGTTTCTTCACTGAAACTTACTCTGTTTTCTGCCCTCTCTTGGTTTTTCCCCGGATTCTTGTTTTGATTTAAAAAATCATCTTTGAGATTATTGGTTGTCTTTGGGTTATTGTTTTCTGTCGAAATTCTGTTTGGATCCGCCACTGCTGTGCTGTTTGGTTTAGTCCGTTTGCTGCATACTGCTTCTTGCTGCTAACTCCTCCATTTGTTCAATTCTACTTCCAGGTACACATTTTCTTGGGCTTGACTATTCTTGTACCATGATTGAAATGGAAGACCACTTTGAATCTTTGTTTGAAGCCATTGCATAAATGATCTTGTTTTGTTAAATTAAGGACTGTTAGCCAAAAATAGATATCGTACAGTTTAGTCATTAGAAGATTGAGGGTGCATTAGTCTTGTATGTCTACTTAGCTCTTACTTTCATTATGTATGGATTGAAACAAAACTTGCTAGGCTTGTATTTGTAAACTTGGATTATTTTGGACTATTGATAAAAAATAGATATCAGTTTTCATTTATACTTAATTAGTTTCTATATTTTAGTATACGTTTGGATTTGTGCAAGTAAAACTAGCCAATTCGGATTGGGATCCCCTTTGATATTTTACATAGGTAATTTGTTAAAATCAAGTAGTTTAAGCATGTTTAAGATATTTAGTTTGGTTAAAGCTTAGCCATTAATATAAGATGTTTGGAATCACTTTGAGTTTTTCTTTACTTTGATTTTTCTTTTTGAAGTCCATTTATAATTAAGCAAGCAAGACAAGTTAGCCAATGCTTTAGATGACGATGTTAGTCGACTTTAATCATATAATTTCGATTTCGTCAATTGACGTCGGATTGAGATAGCGAAATCCAAAGTAAACTACCTCACGTCTAATAAATAACCAAGGCGGATTATTTCTATTTCGTATATTTTGACCAATTTTCTGTTAGTTCATATCTTTTCATTCAACCTCCGGCCATAAGTCAAAAGCTAGGAAATAACACATCATTTGGTACGATTCTTTAATTGGAAATAATTTTAAGAGATACACTGTTAAATAAATTGATCCTTTTTGGTTTAGTTTTACAATGGTTTTAATCGGCATAGTTTCAAATAAATAATCCGGATACTTTTTTTTATATATTCATCTATCTGTCAAAAGTCCGAGTCTATGTTGTAATTAGTCTTTCTTTTGGTATGGTTTCAAATTAATAAGCGGTTTTTAAAGTTTAACTAGAGCATATAATTTATAAGCATGTATAAAATCAGGAATTTTTAGCCATTTATAATAATTGAAGCGACCGTGCTAGAACCACGGGATCTGGGGGTGCCTAACACCTTCCCTCGGGTCAACAGAATTCCTTACTTAGAATTTCTGGTTCGCGGACTTCATTTGGAAAGTCGAAATTTCCTCGATTCGGGATTTAAATAAATCGGTGACTTGGGACACCTTAATTTATTCCAAGTGGCGACTCTGAAATAAATAGAATAATCCCGTTTCGAATATTGTCACTTAAATTGGAAAAACTCCCTTGCGCTTCTACCCCGGGTAGCGGGCGCGCCAAAAGGAGGTGTGACAGCTCTGGCGACTCTGCTGGGGAAACAAACCCAGAACCACTGGTTCAGGGTTTAAGAATTCGAGCTTTGAATAATTATTTTATTTGGCTTATTTATTATCCGATTTTATTACATGTTTATCTTCAATATGCTAAATGTTGCTTTACCGCTTTGATATTTTTGTGAATTGTATATAAATTGTGCCGATACCCATTTTTTTCTCTTCTGAGTCTTTTGAAATATAATATCGGGCATTTGCTGGACATAGCCCGTTTTTCTCAAGATAGTTGTGGTGCTTGGCACCCGGTGAAGGATTTTGTAGTCACACATGTTTAGGCAGAGAGTTTTGTCAATTAAGCCGGAAAGCCATGCTACCGGTGCACCGACACTCTTCGGCTCGAGTTGTCCGCTCGAGTTAAAGCCAGTCTAGACACTTTTTCCAACAGGATGATGACTTAGAATAACAAAACCTTATGCCGGATCCCCGATAGGAACGTTTATTTGCATCATGTGCATATGTGACTTAGGAGGCTCAACACAGGGGTTGGGCTTGTCTAGGACAGGTGTACCTGAAACAAAAGACCAACTTGTTGCATCTTTCTGTGTGCATTTATTTGTTTCGATCTTACATGTCGACCGGTTTGTTAAAAAGAGGGTAAGAAGTAAAAGATGTCAAATTAATGGAAAACGAGGTGCTTTTATTGGAAAATAATTTTGAAAAAAAAATGGAAAAAGAAAACAAAAAAAAAAAAAATATCTCCGAATAAAGGTTGTTATTTTTAAATAGTTAGTTTCTTTGAATCTGTTTTCTTCGAAAGAAAAATTCCAAATAAATTTTCTTAAATTTTACGAAAAATAGTTTAGCTTCTTTGAAAATAATTTTTGAAAATGCAAAAAAAAAAAATTTCCAAATAAATTTTCTTCGTTCCTTTGAAAATAATTTTTTGAAAAAAAAAATGCAAAAACAATTTCCGATAAATTTTGTTAATTTTATTAAAGATAGGTTAGTTTCTCTTAAAATAATTTGTTTTAGAAATGCTCTTTAAAAACAGTTTCTTTTCTTTTCTTAAAATAATTTAGTCCTTTTATTTCCGAACTACGCAAGTTTGATTCTCACCAAACATGAGATACGTAGGCAACCCATATCGGGCTCAACTAATACTGATTTTTTCAAAAGAAAAACAATAATAAAAATATTAGAATTAGGATTTTTGTTCTTAGTCGAGAGTTAGGAAATTTTGCAAAAATAGCCAAACGCCTCAAAAGGGCGCCGGAGGACTAATTTCGCAAAACGGAATATAGACATCACACTGGTATCCTGTTATAGAGCCTTCAAATCTTCTTCAAGTGCTGAAAGGCCGTATTAACAAGATTCGTTTTTTTATATAATAAAAAAAAAAAAAATTTGAAAAAAAAATCTTAAGTTCATTTTTTATCTTTTCTAGGATCAGCATGACTTCCTCGCAACGAATCGGCCAGAAAAGGGTGAGAGACGAAATGCCACCTATGTTCATGGTCCAGGACAAAACCCCGGATCGGCTCTGTAAATGGTGGACTAGTTTTTCAGCTTGGGAAAGAAATCAAGTTCACAAGCACCTCAAGTTTCTTCCGGACATCATGATGATAAAACCGGACAAAAATGTGATCAGAGCTTTAGTGAGTTTTTGGGACTCAACAAGCAATGTGTTCAGATTTCGGGACTGCGAAATGACACCCACTTTGGAAGAACTGGGCGGACTCACAGGGCTCGGAAGAGATTTGCACAAAAAGAGACCTGCAGCTCCTAGGCAAATGGGTGTGAATAATTTCTTGAAGAAGTTATGTCTCCGGCGGGTCCCCATGGGTTGTTTGGAGAACGGTTGGGTGCCACTGGATTATCTCTACGACAGATTTGGTGATAAGAATGGGTTCGCGAAATTCTCAAACACTGAATTTGTCAACCAGTTGAATTATGACGCCTGGGGAGACTTAAGAATCTATGCCTTCATGATCGCTTTTTTGGGAACCATGGTCTTTCCCGAACGTGGCGGACGCATCAGAATCCGTTTGGCTGCGGTGGTCTCATATCTACAGAGTAACGAGGAACACACTGTTGTTCCCATGATTCTAGGAGACATCTTTCGGGCCTTAACTCGGTGCCAAGAAGGACATGATTATTTCGAAGGTTGCAATATCTTATTACAAATGTGGTTTGTAGAGCATCTCTATCATCACCCAATTGTGATAGACTTCAACGTGGATTGGTTGAATTATATTCGTTGTCATACAAACAGGGCCGCCCGTTGTAACCTTCCAGAAGATTTGAGGACTTGGCAAGAACTTCTCAACTCTTTGAGAGCAGATCGACTTACCTGGAATTATTATTGGTTCCCTTCCGCCAAAATCATGCATATGTCAACATATCGCCCATTCTACATACTAATGGGCTTCAGAGGTTTCCAACCATATGCCCCGCTACGTGTCATGCGGCAGTTGGGTAGAGAACAGAAAAGGCCCCCAATTGAGGATATGCGATCGTTTACATGGGAATTTGTGACGGAGGAGACCCCGAGGGAGACTTATGCACAGAAGGTATGGTTCGGTAGTCGACTCTCCGACATCGACGAAATGGTTGCCGATCGAGAACGGGGAGAAGTGAGCCTCGCATATCTTGAATGGTTCCACAACCAATCAATGCCAGAGCAAAGGTCAGAAAGGTCGGTAAAGTATGCCGTCGATTGGGAGAAAGAGGTAGAAGCCGGAGTTAGGGAGGCTAAGCATGAGATAGCACAAGATTTCCAATCTTGCATCAACACTTTAAAAGAAGACAAAGGAATTCTGGAAGCGGCCATGAACATACAACAGACTGATTTCGATCGGGAAAGGGCCAGTTGGGAGCAAGAAAGAGAAGCGCTTCGAACTCAAATTCAAGAGATGCAATTGACCGCAGAAAGGTCAAGAAGAAGTCGGAATGACGAGATGCTAATAAACGATTTGGAAAGGAAAGCCTTTGAACACCAAGAAGACTTGGAGAAGGCAAAAGCGGCTTTGGTTGCAGTCCGGACAAAATGGAAGAGAGCAGCCCACCAAGAAGCGCTCCGTCTACAACAAGTAGAAAAAGATTATGATGCAATCATCGTTGATTTAAGAAAAGCAAATGCCGCTCTTAGAGAGCGAACTCTCAGGCAAGTCCGGGATGCCAAAGCAGATAGAGACCGTTGCCACAACTTGATGGCACGGATGGAAAGACAAATAGATAGGCTCTTGGACCATATCTCCGGCAACGCTCAAGTATTAGGGGCAAAGAACCGACACATAGGGCAGCTGCTCAGAGAAAAAGACATGATCAGGGCCGGGATCAATGAAATCGGGCACTACATCACTATGAGGTGTTTGACCTGCGAACGAGTACCTCGGCCTACCCTCTTCTCTTCAATCATGGAATGTGTCCACCAAGTCATGGCAGAATTGGGGAGTATACAGAAAGATCTCACACCAAGAACTGCAGCAAGGCCAAACAATGCCCCCCGGGCGCAAAGATTCGAGGCGTTGGAACATGCTTAGAAGAGTCTGTTATTTTAGAGTCTGTTTGTCCTTTTAAAAGTTTTTCTCCATTGTTGTCATTTTGCAAGTGTTTCAAGTTTGAAGTTTGTTGAAATAAAATTCATGAACATTTCATTCATATCTTATGTCTATTGTTTCCGAACTACGCCCGGTCTGATTCATGCGGGGACATGATACGTAGGCAATCCACATAAGATTCGACCATCACTAAAAAAAATAATAATAATAATAAAAGGGGGGAGATATATATAAAGGGGGGGGAAGTTAAAAGAAAAGAAGATTGATAAAGGATGAAAGCAAAGGAAAATACAAACCGGAATGACGCATCGCAATCGAATACATGTAGCAACACCATCATCTGTATAAGTGCATCACACCCAACGTGAGATTACTTATCTGTTATATTGTTTCAGACTAACCGTTTGTTTGCCAAACTCCAGGTTTTAGTAAAGAGTGGTTGATTTTGTGGTAATCTGGCATCACATTCGTACTTCACAAGGTCCAAAGGAAAAGTTCGGCAGCCCGAAAGTACTCATCCCTATTTCACTAGGTCAAAAAGAGGTGCCGACATGTCTTCAGAAATGCCCCTAGCAACCATTCCCATCTCGGAAGAAAGCTCTTTGACAACCATCCCGGCTACTGAGTCGGCAGCTTTGGAGGAGAATAGAATTTTGCGCTGCCGCATGCTCGAGATGTTGGACGATTGGAACAACGGGAAAGAGCCCCCGAGTCTGATCCCTGGGTTCCCTGAAATTCTTCTCATATCAAGTGGGATTTCCAATACCCCCATCAATTACCCGCCTACTCTGTTTGGGTATTCTAATGCCACAACCCTCTCTGAATCATCCTCCACCTCCCATCCTCGGGTGACACCATTAGATACATCCGCAAGAACGTCGGTTGAGTTGCCAGTTCCAGTCACAACGCATCCCACCGCACATGCTCCTTTCTTCGACTCCGCATCCTTTACATTCCCAGCACCACCGCTTACACGGGACCATACCCAGGTTGCAGCCAATATATATCCTCAACCATCTCGATATGGGTTCCTATCAAGCCAAAATCCAAAGGCTCCCAAGCAGGATGAGATGGCAAAAAGAATGAGAAGTTTGGAACAAAGCTTGAAAAACATGCAAGGTCTAAGTGGGCAGAAAAGTGTATCTTACGCTGATCTATGCATGTTCCCGCACATCCACTTGCCATCAGGTTTTAAGACGCCAAAGTTCGAAAAGTATGACGGGCATGGCGACCCCATTGCTCATTTGAAGAAATACTGCAATCAATTGCGAGGTGCCGGCGGCAGGGAAGAATTGTTGATGGCGTACTTCGGAGAAAGTTTGGTCGGAATAGCATCAGAATGGTATATGGATCAAGACATATCTCGATGGCACATCTGGGATGATATGGCCAGAGATTTTGTGAAACAGTTCCAATACAACATCGATATTGCGCCGGACAGGAATTCTTTATCGAACTTAAAGAAGAAGCCCTCAGAAAGCTTCAGAGAATATGCCATCAAATGGCGAGAGCAAGCATCCAGGGTGAAACCCCCTATGGACGAAATTGAAATGGTCACGACTTTTCTCCAAGCTCAAGAGCCGGACTACTTTCAAAATATGATGTCGGCGATAGAAAAACCTTTCACCGAAGAATCAAGATCGGAGAAATGGTAGAAAACGGCTTGAAAACAGGGTGAATTTTGAGTCAAGCGGCCATTCGGGCAACTTCCCAAGCCATCCAAGACGGGTCTGGAGGGATGCCCCGAAGCAAGAAGAAGGAGGAAACTGCCATGACGGCAGTAGAAGACAGAAGATATCGAACCTCAAGGCAGGTATTCTCCGACAGGGCCCCCAGCATTACTATCCACACCACAGCATGGCCTATGCTCCTCCGCCTCCACCCTACGCAGTCATGAACATTCAACCTTTGGCACGGCCGCAGCCACCAGCCAACAGAAATCCACCTCCATTCCAGAGAAACCAACCTCCTTACCCAAACCAGTACAACCCCCGGCCAAATAACACCCGCCACCGTGAGCAACCCAAAATGAGCTTTACACCGATTGGGGAGCCGTATTCCACTCTTTTTCCAAAACTCAGGCAAGAGAACCTACTGCAGCCCGTTCCGCAGAACAGGCAGAATCCAGACTCTCCTGCCTACCAGAGGGGAATATACTGTGCCTATCATTCAGGTGTTGAAGGACACAGTACCGATAATTGTTGGACGTTGAAGAAGGCAGTGCAAGAATTGATCAATCAAGGGAGGATTGTCTTCGCAGATGAAGACATCCCAAATGTGACAAACAACCCATTACCAGCCCACAACAACGGGCCGGTGATTGGGATGATTTGTGACGACAAGGAATTTGACCCAGCTTTAAAAGCAATAATCGCCATCGCCAACATAGAGAAGCGGCATGAGGTTACCCCGAAACAAGAGAAAATGGGGAAAAGGGTTGAAGTTCTTGAGACTAGATCTGAAAAGACGATTGAATTGAAAGCATCGTCTCAGAAGAGTGGAGTCCTTTACCTCCCGCGAGGTCGAGTGGAAAAACCATTGTCAATAGGTGCCCCCAAGAAGTTCCACTTAAAGAGTGAAACAACAATGTATGTACCAAAGGGAACCTATGTGGCCCGAAAACCAGATGAACCCGTGTTTATTGCACGCGTGCAACAAAAACCAATGACAGATCCGTCCGCAGTACCCTGGAGCTACCAACGAACACTCGTTACGCGCAAAGGGAAAGAGGTTGCGGGAAATTCATCTGAGAGCGTCCTGGGACAAAAGTACTTAAACACGCAGGAGGTAAATAACGCCACACAAAGGCGTTTCCCATCAAAGAAACCTGTAAGTGCTGAAGAGGCAGAGGTCTTTTTTCAAAAGATGCAAATGCTTGACTATGAGGTGATAGACCAGCTGCGCAAATGCCCAGAGCAGGTATCGATGTTGTCCCTTCTAATGAAGTCTACTGAACATCAGAAGGTTTTGTTAAAAGCCTTGAATGAGGCATACGTGCCTATTGAGACTTCATCCGAACAACTTGAAAGAATGACAGAGAGATTCTTCGCGATCAATCAGATTTCTTTCAGTAAAGCTGATTTGCCTTTGGAGGGTGCCGCCCACAACAAAGCTTTGCATTTGACTGTCAAATGCGAAGGCTACTATATGAAGAGGGTCATGGTTGATGGGGGTTCGGGGGTAGACATATGCCCGCTTTCCACTCTAGGCCGCATAGGAATCGGAGCTGAAAGGATTCGGCCTAACAACATATGTGTGCGAGCCTTTGATGGTGTGAAAAGAGATACCGTCGGAGAGATTGATGTAATTATGACCATCGGCCCGGTGGACTTCGAAGTGACATTTCAAGTTTTGGATATGGACACTTCCTACAATTTTCTTCTAGGGAGACCATGGATTCATGCGGCCGGAGCTGTGCCCTCTACCCTCCATCAGATGTTAAAATTCGAACACAAGGGACAAGAGATCGTGGTCCACGGGGAGGACGAGCAATCAATTTATCGAGATCCATCCATCCTCTGCTTAGAAGCGGAAGCAGGAAGCGAACACATTGTCTATCAAGCTTTCGAGATTGTGTTGGCGGATCAACACGAAGAAGGGAACCCTCTCCCCCAACCCTTTTTGTCTAATGCCTCCATCATGGTGGCAAAAGAAATGATCAAACATGGCTTCCAGCCAGGAAAAGGTTTGGGAAAGTCCCTACAAGGAGTGCCGAAGCTGATAACTTTACCCGTAGCTGAAAAGTTCTTCGGAGTAGGCTTTCGCCCAACCCCCGAAGATGAGAGATGGGCCAACAAGAGAAAGGAGAAAGGATGGGTTCTGCCGCAACCATTGCCACATCTGTACCAAACTTTTGTCCGACCAAGGTACAGTGAAGAAGAAGAAGACGAGGTCTTCACATCGGAGGAAATTGAAGAAATATGTGGGACCATGAGGCAAATGCTCTATGATGTTAATATGGTTCAATCGGGAGAAGGAACAAGCACCGCTGAGGTGCTGTATGTGGGCCTCGAAGCTAAATTGCAAAATTGGAAAGCCACACCCTTCCCAATCAGGCGGGAGTTCTGGTAGATTTGTCCTGTCGTTTTTCCTTCATCACAAGTTACTTCAGGACGTAGCTTGAATGTTTTTCTTTGTTTTCTTGTATTTTTGGTTTCCTCAATGTAATTTTGTTTGTTTTCAGAAAATTCCAAGAAAATAAAATAAATATTTCCTCATTTTTGCTCTTTCTAATTTTGTTATTTATTCTTCCTTTTCAGTCCTAATAATGCGGCTTTAAATAACATGACATGCTTGCGGAACTCATGCTCAAATCCGAACACGCCACCTAATCTGGAAATAATGAACCAAGAACCGGAATACGATGAAGACGAGGCTTTTAGGGAAATAAATCGAGAATTGGAACATTTTGAGAATAAACCTAAGCCAAACTTGAATGACACCGAACCGGTTAATTTGGGAACTGATGAAGAGGTCCGAGAGACCAAGATAAGCATCCACACAGATGAGAAAACACGAGATGCAATAATCCAACTCTTGTTTGAATTTAAAGACGTGTTTGCTTGGTCTTACGATGACATGCCGGGATTAGGAGCTGATCTAGTGGTGCACAAATTACCAATCTACCCTGACTGTCGCCCAGTGCAACAGAAGCAAAGAAAGTTCAAGACTGACATCAGTGATAAAATCAAAGAAGAAATCACTAAGCAATTGAAAACAGGGGTAATTCGAGTGGTACAATACACCACGTGGTTGGCTAATGTTGTGCCCGTGCCAAAGAAGGACGGAAAAACTCGAGTATGCGTTGACTACCGAGATCTGAATAAAGCAAGTCCTAAAGATAACTTTCCTTTACCGAACATCCACATCCTTGTTGATAACTGTGCCAAACATGAGATACAATCGTTTGTGGATTGTTATGCGGGATATCATCAAGTGTTGATGGATGAAGAGGACGCCGAGAAGACTGCTTTTACCACACCTTGGGGGACTTACTATTACCGAGTCATGCCATTCGGCTTGAAAAATGCGGGAGCAACATACATGAGAGCTATGACTGCCATTTTCCACGACATGATGCATCAGGAAATAGAGGTGTACGTGGACGATGTGATCATCAAATCCAGAACTCAGGGCGATCATGTGCGAGACTTGAGGAAATTCTTTGAGAGGTTGAGGAAGTACGATTTGAAGTTGAATCCAGCCAAATGCGCTTTTGAAGTCCCGTCCAGGTAAACTTTTGGGTTTCATAGTCAGTAGAAGAGGTATTGAATTAGATCCCACAAAGATAAAATCCATCCAGGATTTACCTCCTCCCAGAACAAAGAAAGATGTAATGAGTCTTCTAGGCCGACTGAACTACATCAGTAGGTTCATCGCTCGGTTGACTTCCACATGTGAACCCATATTCAAGTTGTTGAAGAAAGACGCTGCAATCAAATGGACAACTGAATGCCAAGAAGCTTTTGACAAGATCAAAGAATATTTGTCAAACCCTCCAGTCTTAGTCCCGCCAGAGCCAGGGAGACCTCTTTTCTTGTATTTAACAGTCTTGGAAAACTCTTTTGGTTGTGTCCTCGGACAACGTGATACGACAGAGAAGAAAGAGCAGGCGATTTACTACCTGAGCAAGAAGTTCACTAGTTATGAGGTCAAGTACACTTTGCTGGAAAGAACGTGTTGTGCTTTAACTTGGGTCGCTCGGAAATTGAGACACTACCTCCAAGCCCATACGACTCACCTCATTACTCGGTTGGATCCTTTGAAGTATATATTCCAGAAACCGATGCCCACGGGACGATTGGCAAAATGGCAGATCCTGCTCACTGAGTTTGACATAGTCTATGTCACTCGCACGACAATGAAGGCTCAAGCATTGGCAGACCATTTGGCCGAGAACCCGATCGACGAAGAGTATCAACCATTGAGTACCTACTTTCCTGATGAAGAGGTAAATACGGCAGAAGTTGTTTCGGAAGACAGTCATGCTTGGAAAATGTTTTTTGATGGGGCGGTAAACGCTAAAGGTGTAGGGATTGGGGCAATCTTGATCTCTCCTGCTGGTCAGCATTACCCAGCCACGGCTAGGCTCCGTTTCTTTTGCACGAACAATACGGCTGAGTATGAAGCTTGTATCATGGGCATGAACATGGCAATTGATCAGGGCGTCGAAGATTTGTTGATCATGGGAGATTCAGATTTAATTATCAAACAATCTCAAGGTGAATGGGAAACTCGGGACGTTAAACTCCTCCCTTACCGACAACACGTGAATATTCTTGGCAAGCGATTCGCATCAATAGAGTTCAGGTATATCCCACGATGTCACAATGAACTAGCTGACGCACTTGCCACTTTAGCTTCAATGCTACCTTATCCGGGCAACGCCCATATCAATCCCTTGGAAATCCAAATCAGGTAAAGCCACGGTTATTGCAATGCAATCGAAGAGGGACCAAGCGTCAAGCCATGGTACTACGATATCAGGAGATTTTTGAGAACACAAGAATACCCCGAACATGCTACTGGAGATCAAAAGAGGACCATTAGGCGACATGCAGGTGGTTTCTTTTTGAGCGGCGAGGTCATGTATAAAAGAACCCCGGATCTTAACCTCTTAAGGTGTGTTGATGCCGAAGAAGCAGGAAGAATCATGCACGAAGTACACGCAGGAGTATGCGGGCCTCATATGAATGGGTATGTCTTAGCCAAGAAAATCCTTCGAGCAGGTTTATTATTGGATGACCATGGAGAAAGATTGTTTCGGTTTTGTCCGAAAATGCCATCAATGTCAGGTACATGGAGATCTGATTCATGCACCTCCAACTGAGCTGCATCCTATGTCAGCGCCGTGGCCGTTTGTCGCTTGGGGAATGGATGTCATCGGCCCGATTGAGCCGAAAGCTTCGAATGGGCACCGATTCATACCGGTGGCTATCGATTACTTCACAAAATGGGTCGAAGCCGTCACTCTCAAATTATTCACTAAGAAAGCTGTGGTGGATTTTGTACACTCAAATCTTATCTGTCGTTTTGGTATACCTGCAACTATCATCACGGACAATGCTGCGAATTTGAATAGTCATTTGATGGAAGAAATATGCGAGCAATTCAAAATAACGCATAGGAACTCCACTCCTTATCGGCCCAAAGCCAATGGTGCCGTGGAAGCAGCGAACAAAAACATTAAGAAGATTTTGAGAAAGACAATCCAAAGTTCTAGACAATGGCATGAACAATTACCGTTCGCCTTACTAGGATACCGTACTACAGTACGCACATCGGTAGGAGCAACTCCATACCTGCTAGTCTATGGGACCGAGGCCGTGATACCGGCAGAGGTAGAAATTCCTTCACTTCGTACGATTGTTGAAGCAGAGATTGAAGATAGCGAGTGGGTTAAGACTCGTTTGGAGCAATTAACTTTGATCGATGAAAAGCGAATGGCTGCGGTCTGTCATGGACAACTGTACCAACAAAGAATGGCTCGTTCTTACAACAAGAAAGTACGACCGAGAAATTTCGAAGTAGGTCAGTTGGTTTTAAGACGCATTCTTCCACATCACCAGGAAGCGAAAGGAAAATTCGCTCCTAATTGGAAGGGACCATACATCATCAGGAAGATACTGCCGAGAGGAGCGTTATACTTGGGAGATATGGAAGGAAAAGATCCTGAAACAGTTGTGAATGCAGATGCTGTGAAAAGGTATTATGTCTGAATTTGCTTCGATGATGTCCTTACAAGTCGAAATGATTGAAGGCTTTTATTCCCGCTATCCAAACACTACCAACCCTTTTGTAAACCCTTTGAGCCGGTTACCTTTCTTTGGCTACCCTCTTTGGAATCCAAACCAAATAAAAAAAAACCAAACAAAAAAAAACAAAACAAAACTTCCTAAACTACGTTCTGACTTGATTCTGAAAGGATACGTAGGCAACCTCTCCCTGAGGTTCAGTCACACCAAACCAAAAATCCCAATTTCCCCAAAAAATGAAACTGGGGCAGATGATATTGTTGATTCGGTTTAGATCCGTCAAAATGATTCCAAAGTTGTAATTTTGTCCACAATTTTTGTTACCCAAACCGAGTACAAGTCCTTCAAGATCGATTAGAAAATGAGAAAACATCGTTGTTGCGGTCCGAAGCTTCCTGGAATAAAAAGAAATAAAATGAGAGAGTCTTATTGGTGAAAACCTTCGGGCACCATAAGACGATGGAAGTAGAGAAATACAAAATGAGAGAGCCTGTTGGTAAAAACTCGCAAAGAGTGCTATCTGGCGATAGTAAGAAGAGAAATGAGAGAGGTCGATTGGCGAAAACCCGCAAAGGGCGCTATCAACCGAAAAGTTTGTTTCACCACGAGAGGTCCTGGCACGGCTCCTTAGCTCGGAAATATAGACCCGTTTTGGTTCATAAGAAAATGGGAGTTTTGTGACGATCAAGCATCTAGTCCGAGGAGCATGTCATGTTGGTTAAAGTCGGCATATACCTCAGATAAGTCCTTCTTTTCCCCCGAAAGGGACTCCTCTATCTTCGATACGCTTTTCCATTCTTTGTTCATTTTTCTTTGAATACCTTTCGTTTTAATTTTAATTCCGAAACTATTACAAAGGAAGGCGACAGGACCGGTTTTACAGGACTCCGCCTGGTAAAGAAGAAAAGAAAAACAGCCTCAGTGGTGTATTGATACAATCCCCGATTGGATCGTAATGATCGATTGTTTCCAAAGAAACGGAGTTTAGAAAGGAAATGGAAATCAAAGGCTAAGGTCTTAGAAGAGACGGAATAAGGCAGAAGGATAGAACCCACACGGAAAATCCTCGTGGAATTCCGGGAATGAACCCGGTCAGTTTGAAAGGAAGTCACCCCAAAGACAATTGGTAGCGAACTTCTCAATGGAAATGGGGAAACGATCAAGCAACGAAGATAATCAAGGCCACAAAGTCAACCACTTTTTTCAACTGATAAAATATTTTTTGTTGAAAGCAGGTCTGTTTAATTGTGCAAGAAGAAGGTACAACTCAAAGAAGTGAAGTACGCAAGCATTGAAATGGCTTTGAAACAAGGAAAACACATAAAAAGAGGAAGTTTATTTTTAGAGCTTTATCTTATGCATTTGTTGATGGTTAAAAAGAAAGCCTAAAAGAAGGCGCAAAAGGGAGAATAAAAGAAAAGAAAATGAAAACTCCAAAAAAGAGAATCAAATCATATCAGTCCAATATCTGTTTGGACCCCGGTCAGAAAAACCGAGGGTCTTTCCTGCCAGAGAGCAGTGAAACTTTTATCCCCGGTCAGAAAACCGAGGATCTCCCGATCAAAAAAAAAAAAAAATTGCGGAGCCATTTACTTTAACCCCGGCCAAAAAACCGAGGATCTGACGGCCAAAAAACCGTTAGATATTGTTTGAATTCCGGCCAAAAAGCCGTGAAACTTTTATCCCCGGTCAAAAAACCGAGGATCTCCCGAGTCAGAAAACTGCGGAGCCATTTACTTTTACCCCGGCCAAAAAACCGAGGATCTGACGGCCAAAAAACCGTTAGATATTGTTTGAATTCCGGCCAGAAAGCCGTGAAACTTTTATCCCCGGTCAGAAAACCGAGGATCTCCGAAAAAGAGAATCAAATCATATCAGTCCAATATCTGTTTGGACCCCGGTCAGAAAAACCGAGGGTCTTTCCGGCCAGAAAGCCGTGAAACTTTTCTTCCCGGTCAGAAAACCGAGGATCTCCCAGTCAGAAAACTGCGGACCATTTACTTTAACCCCGGCCAAAAAACCGAGGATCTGACGACCAAAAATTCGTTAGATATTGTTTGAATTCCGGCCAGAAAGCCGTGAAACTCTTATCCCCGGTCAAAAAACCGAAGTCATCCCAAAGACAATAGGCAGCAAAGTTCTCAATAGAAATGGGGCAACGATCAAGCAATGAAGATAATCAAGGCCACAAAGTCAACCACTTTTTCAACTGATAAAATGTTCTTTGTTGAAAACAGGTCTATTTAATTGTGCAAGAAGAAGGTACAACTCAAAGAAGTGAAGTACGCAAGCATTGAAATGACTTTGGAACAAGGAAAACATATAAAAAGGGAAGTTTCTTTTCAAGAGCTTTATCTTATGCATTTGTTGATGGTTAAAAAGAAAAGCCTAAAAGAAGGTCCAAAAGGAAGAATACAGAAAAGAAAATGAAAACTCCAAAAAAGAGAATCAAATCATGTCAGTCCAATATCTGTTTGGACCCCGGTCAGAAAAACCGAGGGTCTTTCCGGCCTGAAAGCCGTGAAACATTATTTTGAAATCCGACCAGAAAGTCGTGAAACTTTTATCCCCGGTCAGAAAACCGAGGATCTCCCAGTCAGAAAACTGCGGAGCCATTTGTTTTAACCCCGGCCAAAAACCGAGGATCTAGCGGCCAAAAACCGATAGACATTGTTTGAATTCCGGCCAGAAAGCCGTGAAACTCTTCTTCAAAATCCCGGCCAGAAAGCCGTGGAACGTTTATTTGAGAAACTGTGATTTTCTTACCCAATACCAAAGAGTCTTTTTAATCATTTTCTGTGTCACAACTAACTCACAAAATTTTCCTAGCAAAACTGGGGCAGAAAAATTTTGTTCGTTTGTTTGTTTTGTTGTCTAAATAGGTTTGACCTCGGGACGCAAGGATCGAGACAACCTACGAGTGGAACATCAATCCTACATGAAGAAAAGAAGAAAAGAATCAAAAGAAA
This sequence comes from Nicotiana noctiflora, assembly GCA_032618575.1. NCBI lineage: Eukaryota > Viridiplantae > Streptophyta > Magnoliopsida > Solanales > Solanaceae > Nicotiana > Nicotiana noctiflora. The sequence continues at coordinate 161,809 of JASVEL010000720.1, forward strand.
ACCAGTCCAAGTGTTGGAGTAAACAAAAGCACGGATTGCTCAGAATCTGATTGAAGTAACAAGCTCCGCGACTCCGTTTCACTCAATGTTACAGAAATAAACAAGCACGCACAGTTTGTTGAGCATCAAGATTCAGATCGAGGTCTACAGCAAATCAGCTAAAATTCAAGATCAAGTTTTCAAGAGAATCATAGATAGGAATAATAAGGAGGTCAGTAAGCAGTAAGCAGCAACAACAGCAACGGTAGCAACAGTAACAACAAAGTGTCGGTCCACGGTAGTCCCAGCTACCAAAACTTCCCGAACTACATTGACCTGATTCCTGTTTAGCCCAGGATATGTAGGAGGCCTCCCGAAGCAAAGGCTCGGTCAAGATCTTTTCAAAATGCTTCATACGGAGTGCTCAAAACAGGCAAAAATCGCTCGTATTTGCTCATTATCTTTGCACGAAAACTCTTCGAGTTTACACGCAAAGAGGGGCAGCTGTGAGCACGTGATTTTTGCCCTACGTAAGAATTACTCCCAAAATATTCAAAATAAAATAGTTTTGTGTTGAGCGTAATCTTTGTGATTTTGTGTGTTGTCTTTCTCTTATTATTCGCATTTTTGTGTGCGCATTTCTATTTATTTAAATTAATATGAAATAAAAAAAATATATTTGCATTTTTTATATAAATTCATGTTTGCAATTGATAGTAATTAAGTTGTTTTACGACAATCAAAAAATAACAAAAATATGTATTTTTGGCATTTCTAGCATTTAAGTCCTAGTCTGTGTGATTTATATTTAATAAATATTTAATTGTGTGCGTTAATCGTTAGTGTAACCTAATTAGTTTTTTTTATATATATATGTAAGTTAATTTGATTTTTGTAGTGTAATCTAGGATTTTGTTTTAATAAATTAGGAATTTAAAAGAGAAGAGGAAAATTGGAAATAATGAAAAGAATGAGAAAACAAATCGGATTTGGGCCAAAAACAACCCCAGGCCCAAACATTTTCGGACCAAACCCGTCCAGCCCTAACCCAAAAGACCCGCCCCATTACCCCCTTTGATCTAAGCCGTTGGATCTCTTAAATCCAACGGTCAGAATTAAACCTTCAATTTAATTATACCAAAACCCCCCCAAACCCTAATTCACCTTCATTTTTCGTTCCCATTTCTTCATAGACGAACCGCCGCCCCCGTCGCCACCATCCGCCGCCTGCCGGAAATCGCCTCACGGCGGTTCCGGTAGGCCAAACCTTCCCATTTTAACACCGTAGAACCTCCCAAGCCCCCTCAACACGAATCCGGCAACCATTAGTCTCGAATCATTCCCAAACGTTTCGAATATTAGATCGAAACTTGCCGGAAAATTAAGATTCGCCCCAAATCGCTCCAAATTCACACCACACCACCACCAAACCGTCTCTTCCATAAACCCATACCCCATTTCATTCAAATCCAGCCCGAAATCGTCAAGCCCCAAAATCGAGGTTCAAGAACCCTAGAATCCGAATTCGGGATTTTCGTTTGAATTCAAAAGGAAATTGGGGTCTAATAGACCTTAATTGGATTGTTTTTACTTAAAAAACATTTCAATAAAAGTCTTTTCGACCCCGAATGCCAAGACCCCAAGTCGGCCGAATCTCCATTTTTTGCTTCGAAGGTATTTCTTATTTCTTCTCTGTTTTTGTTTAATTATACTCGTCGCTTTAGTAGTTTTCGATTGTTGTTGATTTTGTTGTGATTCGACTGCCAATTCTCTTTTTCCTCATCTCTTTGGGACCTTTTTATTTGGTCGATCTGTTATTTGTTATTCTTTGTTGTTAACGTGTAATTGTAAGTCGAATTCACTTCGTTGTTAATATCGTCGATTTGTTTGATGTTGAATTCCAAAAGTGCTGCCCGAAATTTGTATTGTCACTGATTTGTCGGCTATTGGTTATCGATTGTACATATCGTAATCGGCTAATCGAATGTTGTCGTGTAGTTTCGTAGGTTTGTTTGTTAGAACCTTGAAACAGAACTTAGAGTCGTTAATTTGATTCCAAATTCATTATTTGAATTGAATTAGGATTATAAGTTAGCTACTAATTTGGATATAGTTGTCTTAGTTTAGAGTTTGAAAGCCAAAAGCTGAGTCAAAGAGTGCATTGCACATGAATAGGTTGTCTAAAACCTGCTGGACAGCAGTGTTTTCCATCTCTATTGCACCTTTAGGATTTGATTAATTATAAAGCCCACCTTTAGACAAATCAGGGTGGAATAATCAGAGAATATCAGTATTTCTAACTTTGTTAAGTGTTTTAAAAGCTGGAAAATCAGAACAAGCATGGGGAAAATGATTCAAAAGTTTAAAGGTGCCCATGTGCTAAGGAGAGAGGTTGAATTTGATTATTCAGGAAAGTGCAAGAGGGCTGTTAAGTTTGGCTATAAAACTGGCAGAACAGTTTCTCACAAAACACATATTTTGAGAATCTGGAAACAGACACACAAAGAGACACACTGAAACACACATACACTCACAGAGAGAGCTTAAAATACTTTGAGAATCTGGAAAACAGAAAACACACACAAAGAGAGATACTTACTGGAAAAACAGAGAGCAGAGGAGAGTTTTACTTCTAGTTTCTTCACTGAAACTTACTCTGTTTTCTGCCCTCTCTTGGTTTTTCCCCGGATTCTTGTTTTGATTTAAAAAATCATCTTTGAGATTATTGGTTGTCTTTGGGTTATTGTTTTCTGTCGAAATTCTGTTTGGATCCGCCACTGCTGTGTTGTTTGGTTTAGTCCGTTTGCTGCATACTGCTTCTTGCTGCTAACTCCTCCATTTGTTCAATTCTACTTCCAGGTACACATTTTCTTGGGCTTGACTATTCTTGTACCATGATTGAAATGGAAGACCACTTTGAATCTTTGTTTGAAGCCATTGCATAAATGATCTTGTTTTGTTAAATTAAGGACTGTTAGCCAAAAATAGATATCGTACAGTTTAGTCATTAGAAGATTGAGGGTGCATTAGTCTTGTATGTCTACTTAGCTCTTACTTTCATTATGTATGGATTGAAACAAAACTTGCTAGGCTTGTATTTGTAAACTTGGATTATTTTGGACTATTGATAAAAAATAGATATCAGTTTTCATTTATACTTAATTAGTTTCTATATTTTAGTATACGTTTGGATTTGTGCAAGTAAAACTAGCCAATTCGGATTGGGATCCCCTTTGATATTTTACATAGGTAATTTGTTAAAATCAAGTAGTTTAAGCATGTTTAAGATGTTTAGTTTGGTTAAAGCTTAGCCATTAATATAAGATGTTTGGAATCACTTTGAGTTTTTCTTTACTTTGATTTTTCTTTTTGAAGTCCATTTATAATTAAGCAAGCAAGACAAGTTAGCCAATGCTTTAGATGACGATGTTAGTCGACTTTAATCATATAATTTCGATTTCGTCAATTGACGTCGGATTGAGATAGCGAAATCCAAAGTAAACTACCTCACGTCTAATAAATAACCAAGGCGGATTATTTCTATTTCGTATATTTTGACCAATTTTCTGTTAGTTCATATCTTTTCATTCAACCTCCGGCCATAAGTCAAAAGCTAGGAAATAACACATCATTTGGTACGATTCTTTAATTGGAAATAATTTTAAGAGATACACTGTTAAATAAATTGATCCTTTTTGGTTTAGTTTTACAATGGTTTTAATCGGCATAGTTTCAAATAAATAATCCGGATACTTTTTTTTATATATTCATCTATCTGTCAAAAGTCCGAGTCTATGTTGTAATTAGTCTTTCTTTTGGTATGGTTTCAAATTAATAAGCGGTTTTTAAAGTTTAACTAGAGCATATAATTTATAAGCATGTATAAAATCAGGAATTTTTAGCCATTTATAATAATTGAAGCGACCGTGCTAGAACCACGGGATCCGGGGGTGCCTAACACCTTCCCTCGGGTCAACAGAATTCCTTACTTAGAATTTCTGGTTCGCAGACTTCATTTGGAAAGTCAAAATTTCCTCGATTCGGGATTTAAATAAATCGGTGACTTGGGACACCTTAATTTATTCCAAGTGGCGACTCTGAAATAAATATGGGTAAGCCAGGAGTGGAGTGGCTGACCAGGTTGTTCAATGCGATCTTCAGGTCCAAAAGGATGCCGGAGGAGTGGAGGTGGAGTACAGTGGTGCCCTTGTATAAGAACAAAGGGGATATCCAGTGTTGCGACAACTATAGGGGCATCAAATTAATAAGCCACACCATGAAGGTCTGGGAGCGGGTGATCGAGGCCAGAGTGAGGGAGTCGACATCTATTTTCGTGAACCAGTTCGGTTTTATGCCGGGCCGGTCCACTACAGAAGCTATCCACCTTGTCAGGAGATTGGTGGAACAGTTCAGGGATATGAAGAAGGACCCGCACATGGTGTTTATCGACTTGGAGAAGGCGTATGACAAGGTCCCTAGGGAGGTACTATGGAGGTGCCTGGAGGCTAAGAGCGTGTCGGAAGCCTACATCAGAGTAATCAAGGACATGTACGATGGAGCTATGTCCAGGGTCAGGACAGTGGGTGGCGACTCAGACCATTTCCCGGTGGTTATGGGGCTCCATCAAGGATCCGCGCTTAGCCCCCTCTTGTTTGCCTTGGTGATGGATGCTTTGACGCGGCATATTCAAGGGGATGTTCCTTGGTGTATGCTATTTGCTGATGACATAGTCCCGGTAGACGAGACGAGGGTCGGTGTTAACGAGAGGCTAGAGGAATGGAGACAGACTCTTGAGTCTAAGGGGTTTAAACTAAGCAGGTCTAAGACGGAATATCTGGAGTGCAAATTTAGCGCCGAGTCGAGCGAAGTGGGAGGGAGCGTGATGATTGGATCTCAGGCCATAGCCAAGAAGGATAGTTTCAATCCCTAATTTAACTGTTCCCCTAAGTTCATTTCTGCTATTGTGGTTTGCCGGGAGAGTCGGTTCTGAAATTTGGAACATTTTGGGACACTTAGTCCCTGAATGGGAGCTTTAAAGCTAGAAAATGGTCCGTAGCCGGAACAGTGTTAAGACGATCTCGGAACGGAAGTCCGATGGTTCCATTAGCTCCGTTAGGTGATTTCGGGGTTGGGAGCGTGTTCAGAATGTATTTTGGAGGTCCGTAGCTCAATTAGGCTTGAAATGCCGAAGTTTGAAATTTTGGCGAATCCGAACGATAGGTGAGATTTTGATCCGGGGTCGGAATGGAATTCCGACAATTTCTGTAGCTTCGTTATGTGATTTTGGATATGTCCGCAAATTTTCAGGTCATTTGGACATCGTTTGGCCGGGTTTTGAATTGAATGTTAGTTTTGAAAGTTTTGAAGAAACTTAGGCTTGAATCGATGTGAATTATGGGTTTTAATGTTGTTAGACATGTTTTTATGATTGGAATAAGTTCGTATCATGTTTTGGAGTATGTTGGTGGTTTTCGTTGGGGACCCGGGGGCCTCGGAGTGTTTTCGGATGGGTAAACGGAAGGAAAACATGGAAAATTGCAGGTTGGGCCTTCTGTTCTGTCGTTTTCGCCCCTGCGGAAATGGGACCGCAGAGGCGAGTCCGCAGGAGCGGAACTTGGGGCGCGGGAGCGCCTGGGTTCGCAGAGGCAGATCCTCTTCCGCTGAGGCGGAGTCGCGGGTGCGGAAGATTTGTCGCAGAAGCGACCTTGGATCGGGGAGTGGGAGATCCGCAGGAGCGGAGAATTGATCGCCTAGGCGGGTCCGCAGAAACGGAATCTGGTGCGCAGAAGCGGGAGTTCTCGCAGGAGCGGTTGTCCAATCGCGGAAGTGGACGCGCGGAAGCGGTCCTTTTCTCGCAGAAGCGGGATTGGCCAGTTAGGCCTGGGATCGCAGAAGCGACCAGTTGGTCGCAGATACGGGCTCGCAGGAGCGGAATTTTGTCCGCATAAGCGAAAATCGCAGAGAGTTAATTATATCAGAAGTTAGAAATTTTAGAAACATTTCCAAACATTGAGGGCTCGGCTTAAGGGGCGATTTGGGCGATTTTGAAGGGAGATTCAAGGGGTTTCTTCAGGTAATCAACTATGGACTCAAATTATGATTAGTATTGGTAATATTATGCAATTATACCATGAAAATGGAGGAATTGGGGTAATTTATGGAGGATTTAGCCCTAGGCTTGAACTTTAGAAAATCAAGGTTTTGAATGGGCAAATGGAGTCCGAATTTGGTAAATCTTATATGCCTAGACTCGTATTGAGATAAGGAACCCGAATATATAATTTTTGTGATTTTTCGATAAGCGTACCGAAAGTCGGGTTTTGGCAACTTGTGGGTTTTGGCGTATTTTGAGTTGTTTTGATTGGGTAATGCCCAATTGACCTATTTTGATATGATTCTATTGATTTTTATCAGATACTACACCTGTGGAGGCCGACATTCGCGGCAAAAGAGTTGTTTCATAGCGGTTTTGTACCGGAGTCGAGGTAAGTGGCTTGTCTAACCTCGTGTGGGGGAATTTTCACCCCTAGGATATTATGTGATAGTTTAAATGCCTTGTACGCGAGGTGACGGGTGTGTACATGCGCTGGTCGTTGAACACGTACTTTATTTAAAATGTTCGATGAGCGATATTCCCGTCTTTGGCTGTTAATTTGATATTTTTACCGGTAGTGGTTAGAAAAGCATGATTAGGTAGCACTTAACTGTTTAGTTGCCTAATTGCCTTATTTGAACTCCTTGATAATTATTGGCACTATTTTCGGTGAAGTTATAGTTAAGCATAATTATTCTCTTTGTGGATTCCTTTATTGGTTGTGCTTGTGGACTGCGGGTTCGATTCCCGGAGACCCAGGGCTGTGGGTTCGATTCCCAGAGACCCGGCGTGATATTGGTAGGGACTACGGGTTCGATTCCCGAGATCCTGAGTTATTGGTAGGGACTACGGGTTCGATTCCCGAGATCCCGAGTTATTGGTAGGGACTACGGGTTCGATTCCCGAGATCCTAAGTTATTGGTAGGAACTACGGGTTCAATTCCCGAGATCCTGAGATTATTGAAATATGGACTACGGGTTCGATTCCCGAGACCCAGAGGTACTGTCAAGGGGACTGTGGGTTCGATTCCCATAGGTCCTGGACTTGTTTTATTGAGTTGGTTATTTGTTGTTAGTTTAAATTGTAGACGATTGCAGTAATCATCTTATTGTTGTTATTTCGGAAATTATTATTCATTTAATTGCTTATTGTTGTTATTACCATTGTATTATTATTGTTTCTCAGTAGGGCCCTGACCTTCCTCGTCACTACTCCATCGAGGTTAGGCTTGGCACTTACCGAGTACCGCCGTGGTGTACTCATGCTACTCTTCTGCACACTTTTGTTGTGCAGATCCAGGTACATCAGGACAGGCTCACACCAGGTGATTCAGCAGCATTTTGGGAGACCTCGAGGTATGATCTGCTACGTCCGCGGATCCGGAGGCCTTCCTTCTATTCTAGTGCTAGTAGATGTTTTTCCTTCATTCCGTTGTTAGATACTCCTTTTACATAGAGCTACAATTGTATGATCTCTTTTAGTCTGTGTTACCCGTGGGATTCCGGGTCTTGGTAGTGTTTTAAACAGTGTATTTGACTGGTGTATGTGCCAAGCGGCACGGATTACATTCCTTTCATCTTATTTTCCGCTAATTCTTATTAAATGTTCATAAACTGGTATATTCCGCAACGTGTTAGGCTTACCTAGTCGTGGGGACCGGGTGCCATCACGACATGTTCACGATTGGTGAACTAGGGTCGTGACAAGTTGGTATCAGAGCTCTAGGTTCATAGGAGTCACGGGACACGGACCGGTTACTTAGAGTCTCGCTGATCGATACAGAGACGTCTGTATTTATCTACGAGGGGCTATGTAACCTGTTTAGGAAACTCTTCATTTCTTTTGGATTCCTTGTCGTGCGACATTTTTGGCATCAAAAATCTAAACTATTGATTTCTATTCTCTCACAGATGGTGAGGACACGAGCTACTCGCGATGATCAGGTACCCGCGCCCCCTGTTGCATTTTTCACTACTTAAAACTACAATTTGATGATTTTCTTCTTTAAACTAATTAATTCAAACAAAATAAATTACTTAACCTAATTTGTTTTGATTTTTCCTAATTTCTATTTATTTAAACACATAAAGTATAGCTAATTTCAAACAAAGCAAGTAACTGTACTCAAAAACATATTTATTTTTAAATTTTGGAATTATTTGCCCGGGGGAGGGGCCCAGACTCCCAGAGCCGCTACACCTGAGCAGCGAGTGCCAGTGGGACAGGTTCCAGAGATTGTTGTTATGCCTCCTACCGCCCCAGCACAGCCCGGAGGTGGACCAGTTGCCTCCGAGGACGAGCAACGTAGATTGGAGAGGTTCAAGAAATATGATCCTCCAGTGTTTAGTGGTTTGGCTTCAGATTATGCATTGGGTTTTCTGGAGGAGTGTCATCGTATTCTTCGTACTATGGGGATTGTAGAGACCAGCGGGGTTTCCTTCACTGCTTTTCAATTTTATGGGGCCGCTTATGATTGGTGGCGCACGTATGAGTTGGATAGTCCGAAGGAGTCTACTTCATTGACCTGGACGTAGTTTTCAGATCTATTTTTGAGGGAGTTTGTTCCCCAGAGCCTTAGGGATTCTTCGCGCTCGGAGTTTGAGCGATTGCGATAGGGCTCCATGTCAGTATCGGAGTATGCTATCAGTTTTACCCGTCTAGCCAAGCATGCACCGGCTTTGGTAGCCACGGTCCGGGAGAGGGTGCGGAGATTTATTGAGGGCCTGATTCCGCCGATCCGATCCAGCATGGCCGGAGAGTTGGAGACGGATATATCTTATCAGCAGGCCGTGAGCATTGCCAGGAGGATTGAGAGTATGCTCCCTAGAGAGCGGGGAGAGAGAGAGGCTAAGAGGTCTCGTGAGTCGGGACATTTCTCTGGTGCCCGCACTTCAGCAACCGGTCATTTGGTAGGGGTTATTACGGACGTCCAGTTCACTCAGCATTGCCAGCATCCGGTAGTACTTCAGCTCTTCCAGCACCTCAGGAGCCTTATTATGCTCCCCCAGTTTCCAGTGCACCTCCTGCGCGGGGTCCTTCCAGGGGTCAGACTTATGGGGGTGAGGCCGGGCAGTCACAGTCACCGTGTCCTCCCAGAGCTTGCTTTGGGTGCGGGGATACTCACCATCTGGTTAGGGAGTGCCCCAGGCGTAGGAGGGGAGCGCCTCCTCAGTCTTCGCAGTATCAGCGTGGTTCTCAGGGTCAGCAGGCCATCATTCCGGCTCCGAGCCGCCACTCTACCTCGCCCGGCCAGCCGGGGGCGGGGGTCGAGTTCTAGAGGCCGCCCTCGAGAGGGGGACGAGCCGGATTCTATGCTATTCCCGATCGCGCCGCGGCTGTTGCATCCGACTCTGTTATCACGGTATTATTCTGGTTAGTCACGGGGAGGCATCGGTTCTATTCGACCCCGGTTCCACTTTTTCATATGTGTCTTCTTACTTTGCTTCTCATCCTGGGTGTACCTCGGGATTCTTTGAGTGCCCCCATTTATGTTTCCACTCCGGTGGGTGATTCTTTGGTCGTGGACCGCGTATATCGGTCGTGTTTGATTACCATTTGTAATTTTGAGACCAGAGCGGATCTATTGTCGCTCGGGATGGTCGATTTTGATATTATTCCGGGCATGGACTGGTTGTCGCCCCATTATGCTATTCTTGATTATCACGCCAAGACCGTCATGCTGGCTATGCCAGGCATTCCACGTATTGAGTGGAGTGGTACTCTAGATCACACCCCTAGCCGTGTTATTTCTTTTCTCGGAGCTCAGCGTATGGTTGAGAAGGGGTGTGCTGCTTATCTAGCCTATGTGCGGGATGTCAGTATTGACACTCCCTCTATTGATTCTGTTCATGTGGTACGTGACTTTGCTGATGTATTTCCAGCTGATCTTCCGGGCATGCCGCCCGACAGAGATATTGACTTTGCTACTGACTTGTTGCCGGGCACTCGGCCCATTTCTATTCCACCGTACCGTATGGCTCCTCCTGAGCTGAAGGAGTTGAAGGATCAGTTACAGGAGTTATTAGGCAAGGGTTTTATTCGACCCAGTGTTTCGCCTTGGGGTGCTCATGTATTGTTTGTGAAGAAAAAGGACGGTTCTATGCGTATGTGTATTGACTATCGTCGGCTGAACAAGGTTACAGTGAAGAACCGGTATCCTTTGCCCCGTATTGATGATTTATTTGACCAGCTACAGGGCGCACAGGTGTTTTCTAAGATTGGCTAATTATTATATTTTATGTGCTATGAACATTATGGACATCAATTAGACTTGCTAAATATGAGTATGAGTCTTATGATAAGTGATATGAGGTCCAAATGAAAGCCCAAGTGTAAGCCAAATAGGAAAATTTTCGAAATAGGCCAAATTTCCAAATGGATTCACACAAGGGTCCACTTTAAACGACCATAGATAATTATGTATAAGGTTTTATGTGGTGAATAGCATATCAAATGAAAGACCTTTGAGTCTAGTTTCCAACGCTTCAAACCGTTCGTCATTTGGACATTCCTACACAAAGTTATGATCAAATTACCAAAGGCTGGAAAATGCGATCGTGTGTGAGGTCAAATCTGCGATCCGCATGTTCGTTCTGCGGTCCGCATGTTCGTTCTGCGGTCCGCATTTTGACCGCAGATTGAACCAGTGTAGCTCATTTTTGGCTGCCAATTTTGCGGTGCATTTTGCGGCCCGCATGTCCATTCTGCGGTGCATTCTGCGATAGCAGAATTGACATCGCAGGGTTATTTGTTTTATTTTTATAACCCGACCCCATTTCAATATATAGGCTTTGGGGTTCATTTTGGGGTCATTTCTTACTGATTTTAGAGAGTGGTGAGAGCATTTTAGAGAGAGAAGGAGGAACCCAACATTTAAATCATCCAAATCTTGCATCAATCTTCAAGAATCAAGAACCCAATAGCAAGTTCTTCATCTAAGAGGTAAGATTCTATACCCTAGGGTTTTAATTTCGAGTTTTTGTGTATAAGATTTGTTATTGAGGTATGATTCTTGGGTTTATTAGTATTGTGTATACATGCATGTACAACTTAGGTTTATGGGAAGATTGTTTAACTTAAATAACTAAAGATTGGGTTAGGGAATGAAGGAAGTCTTAAAAAGGGGATTCGAAATCAAGATGCTTAACTAGTGTTTGATAAATTGTTCAAATGAGCTAGTTTCATGAATATCTTTCTAATATGTGTTTAATTTTGTTATGTTTCATAGTAGATTGGAATTGCTAGAGTTTTTGGAGTGTTGTAGTAATTTAAGGAAAGCTCAATCGAGGTATGTATGGCTAACTTTGATTCTTGTGAAATCGCCCTTATGTGTGCAATTCGTTTGGCATGTGTTAATTTGAGAGATTGTGTGTAATTTGTTGATTTTGTTGTTGGGTATCTAATTGATGTTAAACTATATGTGGTGTGGTATGAAATATGAATTGAAAGATAACAAGGGAATTGGAATTGGTGAAGAATTGTGAATAATGGTTATGATGGCCTTTATGGCACCTTGTGGAAAAGAAATGAAACACTTGAGAATTGGTTTATTGTGGAAAGAGACGAAGCACTTGAATTGTGGAAAATTGTTGAACATACTTGTGTGAATATTTTGATTATGGAAATATTGTAACTTGGTTGTGATATTGGCTTGATAAGTAATTGAGAACATGGAACAATGTGCAAGTTGCTTATTTGAACTTGTTGAAATTGTGTGTAGTACCTTATCTGCTGTTTGAAATTGTTGTGTTTTAAACTGTAAGGCGGGGTCGTGTTGCGCGCCGCAACGTGAGGAAATAAGGTGTGGGTTGGGGTGATAAGGGTGGCCGAGGTAATAAGGGTGGTCAGGGGCAATAAGGATGGAAAGCGATCGAAATCGCTATTGAAAATTGATACAAAAATCAATGATGTGAAATTGTGAAAGGAGACAGCAGGAGAGTTTGCAACCTGGGGGGCACTGATTGCCCCTATGTTTGACTACTTGCAATTTGTGTGGTTGATTGATTGTTGTTCTATTTGTTTACCTTGAACGTGTTTGTGTTGAGGCTTATCTGAAATGAGTAAAAGGTGGAAAACATGGTTGGCTGGCTTGATTAGTTTTGATGTAATTTAATGGCTTGAGTTTACTTGGGACAAAGTTTGTCCATACATACCGGTACAATTCAAGTGTACTGACGTCCCTTTTGCCGGGGACGCTACATTCGTATTATGATTGTAGGTGAATCAATAGCAGGTACTTCAGCTCATCGGCAGTAGCATCCTTCATCTTCCACTGCCCGTTTTGGTGAGCCCCTTTCCTTTCGGGGCCCTACTTGGCTCATGCCACTCTTGTTTAGACTTTATTTTGATTTTGTGTAAGGTATAGCCGGAGCCTTGTTACCGGCAAGTATTGTATCGTCCTTTGTATCCTAGAGGTTCCGTAGACATGTAAACTGTGGGATTCGAGGCTCATGTATATATTATGTTGGGCGTTGTAAAAACTGTAAACTTGTTAATGAATCACTCGCATGGTTATGTTTGTATATTGTGAAATCAGTTATAATTGGTAAGGTATTTGGTTAATGAGAATTAATCAACACGGGGGTAACACGTGGGAATGAAAGGCACCCAGGTCCGCTTGACTGGGGCTACCTAGTCAGGCGCCGGTCATGTCCCTCGATTTGGGGAGTGACAAACTTGGTATCAGAGCCTAAGGTTTTTAAGTGTCCTAGGATGTCTCGGAGCCGTGTCTAGTAGTGCCCTTCTTATCGGTGTGTTGTCGACCATATCATATAAGTTGGGGGCTGCACGGGCATTTAGGAATTTACCCATTTCTTTGATATTCTAGATCATGCGATATGGCTCAAGATATGGAGCTAATTTCCTCTCTAAGTATTACCCTCAATATTGGTAATTTTGATACCATAATATGTGAATTTGAAGCATGTAAGGTGAGATTTGTCTCACCATTGAGTCCAAGTGGATCACCCAAGGACTTGTTAGAAGAATGTGTTGAGCCATGGAGTGATTGGTAGAACTTGTTGTTTAGGAGAGTACCCTTGTTCCCACTAATGTCACTGCACCACCAGATCATGTAGTATATCATCAATATGTACGGCTAAAACCCCGTCTCTTAGAAATTAAGCTTCCATGGTGTCCGCATAAATGTTGTAGGTTCAAAATATAATTGATGCAGTATTCATTTTGTTATGTTAAGCGAATTATTGTTGTGAAAATATATGTGGGAGGTACTTCTTAATTTGTTTAATATACTATTCTTGGTAGATGAGGATATGTAAAGAATGTGAACTATGTGCTAAAATGCCTAGACTTGAAGTCAAGTTTAAATTGATATATTGATGCCATATATTGTGAGAAAACTTGTTATGGTTGATTCCTCCAAAATGTTCTTATGTGTACCAAAGGTATTTGATTGATTGCGTCTAGTTGTTGGTAACATATAAAGAATGTGTAAGACTAAATGTTGGATTTTAGTTATGATTGATACTTTACATGAATTGGTGTTGTGACCCGATGTTTGTGAAAGATGCATTCCAATATGATCAATGTGCTATTATTGACAACTTAAAATGGGTAAGAATGGCATGATTCTTTTATTCGATAATGTGGTGAACATCTAAAGTGTTTGATTTGTACTTGTGATTTTCTTATTATTGTATGAAGTGTGTAGGTGAATAATTTGATATGTGAACCCTATGGAAGTGCTATGAAATGTGGCCTAGAGGTATGAAAATTATGTAAAAAAAAAAAGAAAAACTATGTGATCCATTTTATTTTAATGTGGTGATTGTTTAAACTTTTTGTTAAACCCTTATGATTTCCTTGTCCTTGCATAGATATGTTCTTAAAAAGAATCTAAATTACAAAACAGTTCATGCACATGCACCTACTCTTTAAATGAGACGTATTATTTACAAAGTCTCCCTATCAGAGTTCTATTGTTTACAACCTCCTATGGAATTGAGCTGTATAAGTATGTTCCTGAATTGAGTTATAACACTATTTATACTTCCCACTTGTTTTCCTAAATTTTCATTAAGGTACTATTCCCAGTGAAATGTTTACAGAAACGTTTTATTTAAATGGACAACATCTGCTCACTTATGCCTATACATGCACCATCATACAGTTTGTACATGTGGTGCCAAGTTCCATGCAAAGTATTCAAGATTTGTGATCCTTCCCGAGTCACTCTTTTTCTTAGTTGTGTGTGGATTATATGGCTTAATCAACCAATCTACTCTCTTACGAGTAACATCATGAAAACCTTCTTACTATCAAGAAACGTAAAAGCATGCATCTACACTTATCCTACAAGTACATGTCAATTGAAATGGTCACTGTGTGCATAAAGTTTTTCTGAAAATTGAGATCCTCACATCCCCATCATAGATATCTTGTGTCGCCATGGTTTTCGTGCCCACTTGGGACATCTCGCGGTAAGTAGCTCACTTTGTCCTAGTATTGTGGTTGCTCCTGGCATGGTCATGTATTGAAGTGGGGAGTTAATATAGTAGAAGTGTGTCCAGTTTATAACCAATGATTATTCTCTCTTCATGTCTCCACAATGTTTTAATCGTATTCCTTCTTTAGTGAATTCATTGTGATAGTTCCCTACACTTGTACGACAACGATAAGAGAACATTCCCTTCTATGTATCACTATGACACTTCCTTTTTCAAGTCAAAACCTATGGAGATCTCATCATGAACATTTGCAAACCTTCAGCGATTATTGTGCACTGTCTCATTGTGTTTGGTTTTCTTCACACCCTCAACTTCTAGAATCATGGACTAGGTCATTGTCATGTGTGGAGAGTTTTACTACCCTTGGTATCTCACCTTCGTGGCTAGATATGAGTTTTATTTGCCTTCTCTCTGGAGCGTCGTGTTAAGTATTAGAACCATCTAACTAATTCATGATTTTGTCCCAATATCAAGATTTCCTAGCTATTGAGTTTAACTCGTGAAAGGTCGAGATTAGATGACTTAGGATTTTTGTACATATCATGAACATGTTGATTTGAATGAAAAACAATGGTCGTAGTTTTTAGTTTCCTCGTATATGATCAATTACCAAGAAGTGTTAAGTTGTCTAGAATATGGTAATCTCATAAGCGTTCAATTCTTTTCATCCTTATAGGCTTGTGGCATAGATTCTGTGTGTCAAGTAATGTTAAGAGTGTAATTCAACTTCGTGTATTTTGAATCCCATATCACATTCAAAGTACTTGAGTATTCCTCCTTTATGATTCCTATTTCCCATGTACTACTTACTCTTATTCGTCATTTGTGTATTAATTGAGGTAGTCATAATGATTAACCATGTTAGTATTGTTAGTAGTAACATTTTCTGTCTCTTAGTATACGACCTCATATAGTACTCTACCCACTGCATTAATGGATTCTTGAAGAACTCCAGCCCGATCTTGAACTCTGTTGTTCCTCGTTGTATTAGATCCATTGGGTATTGTAAGTTCAGACAAGTTAAAGATAAAGCTTCATAGTGTGATCACATATATATTGGATAGATAAAGTTATAGCCAGTTTATGGTATCACATCTTAGGGTAACTATTAAGGGTCATCAAGGGTTTAATGTGAGTGTACCCCTAAAAATGTTATGTGAGTTGCTAATAAAGGTAACATGACTGTTGTCACGACCCCAAATTGCAATAGGTGTATGATATTCCCCATAATTGTTCCTCATGTACTTTGTGTCTCCATATGCTTATGTCTAAGAAGATAGTGATGAAAAAAAAATGTGGGTATGAATTGACTTGATTGAACCATATAATCATGGTAATATCCTATATGATGCACTACTAACAAGACTCATGATGGCTTGGCTTCATATGGACTGTTGATTGAAATGAAATTATATTCTTGTTGATGAACACCTTTGCGATTACATTAATGGCCGGTAAGGACTATTATGAACACATGATTGTTTGTTTACTATGAACTGACATCCTTGATGGTATGATGCCAAGTTATGGAATTGTGGGTTATTTTTGTTATCATGAATTGCAATATCCAGTGGAGTGTAAATTGTACAGTGGAGGTTATAAAAAGGTAAAGTCAATGGATAGTTATCTCATGCAAGATGTTTATCTGTCATCCTTATTATGTATGTTTGGGAGTTGATATTATTTTTGAGAAGGTGTTATGATAATGCTTGTAAGTCGATAATGTCGTGTAGAAGGATAAATGTGTCGTGGAAGGAAAGTACTTTCGTTTGATTGAATACCAGTTAGTTTTGACTTGGAATGTACCATATAGGTATTTTGATGTAAAACTGTGCAGTCCATGTTCCGGTATCCATATGTTAATGTAGTTCTTATAATACCGGGACTAGGATTGTGGATATATACATTGTGGTGCTATGTACAGTTGTGGATGTGTGGTTAAGAAGATTTTGGTGATTCTCTGGCAGGTGGATAGGCCTAGTTACAAAGGAAACTCTACCGAAATTTCTGAAAAATTTAGGAGTTTGTGAAAATTTTGAGACTGGAGGTAGGTTAGAAAAGAGATGTGTGTTGTTAAAGTGTTTGTGGAAGACTATACTCCTCATTCGAGGACGAATGATCCTAAGGGGGGGAGAATGTAAGGCCCCGAAAAATTTCGCTAAGTAATATAGGATTCTGTGGTGCCACGTAGGCTAATTATTATATTTTATGTGCTATGAACATTATGGACATCAATTAGACTTGCTAAATATGAGTATGCGTCTTATGGTAAGTGATATGAGGTCCAAATGAAAGCCCAAGTGTATGCCAAATAGGAAACTTTTCGAAATAGGCCAAATTTCCAAATGGATTCACATAAGGGTCCACTTTAAACGACCATAGATAATTATGTATAAGGTTTTATGTGGTTAATAGCATATCAAATGAAAGACCTTTGAGTCTAGTTTCCAACGCTTCAAACCGTTCGTCATTTGGACATTCCTACACAAAGTTATGATCAAATTACCAAAGGCTGGAAAATGCGATCGTGTGTCAGGTCAATCTGCGATCCGCATTTCTACTCTGCGGTCCGCATGTTCGTTCTGCGGTCCGCATTTTGACCGCAAATTGAACCAGTGTAGCTCATTTTTGGCTGCCGATTTTGCGGTGCATTTTGCGGCCCGCATGTCCATTCTGCGGTGCATTCTGCGATAGCAGAATTGACATCGCAGGGTTATTTGTTTTATTTTTATAACCCGACCCCATTTCAATATATAGGCTTTGGGGTTCATTTTGGGGTCATTTCTTACTGATTTTAGAGAGTGGTGAGAGCATTTTAGAGAGAGAAGGAGGAACCCAACATTTAAATCATCCAAATCTTGCATCAATCTTCAAGAATCAAGAACCCAATAGCAAGTTCTTCATCTAAGAGGTAAGATTCTATACCCTAGGGTTTTAATTTTGAGTTTTTGTGTATAAGATGAGTTATTGAGGTATGATTCTTGGGTTTATTAGTATTGTGTATACATGCATGTACAACTTAGGTTTATGGGAAGATTGTTTAACTTAAATAACTAAAGATTGGGTTAGGGAATGAAGGAAGTCTTAAAAAGGGGATTCGAAATCAAGATGCTCAACTAGTGTTTGATAAAATGTTCAAATGAGCTAGTTTCATGAATATCTTTCTAATATGTGTTTAAATTTGTTATGTTTCATAGTAGATTGGAATTGCTAGAGTTTTTGGAGTGTTGTAGTAACTTAAGGAAAGCTCAATCGAGGTATGTATGGCTAACTTTGATTCTTGTGAAATCGCCCTTATGTGTGCAATTCGTTTCGCATGTGTTAATTTGAGAGATTGTGTGTAATTTGTTGATTTTGTTGTTGGGTATCTAATTGATGTTAAACTACATGTGGTGTGGTATGAAGTATGAATTGAAAGATAACAAGGGAATTGGAATTGGTGAAGAATTGTGAATAATGGTTATGATGGCCTTTATGGCACCTTGTGGAAAAGAAACGAAACACTTGAGAATTGGTTTATTGTGGAAAGAGACGAAGCACTTGAATTGTGGAAAATTGTTGAACATACTTGTGTGAATATTTTGATTATGGAAATATTGTAACTTGGTTGTGATATTGGCTTGATAAGTAATTGAGAACATGGAACAATGTGCAAGTTGCTTATTTGAACTTGTTGAAATTGTGTGTAGTACCTTATCTGCTGTTTGAAATTGTTGTGTTTTAAACTGTAAGGCGGGGTCGTGTTGCGCGCCGCAACGTGAGGAAATAAGGTGTGGGTTGGGGTGATAAGGGTGGCCGAGGTAATAAGGGTGGTCAGGGGCAATGAGGATGGAAAGCGATCGAAATCGCTATTGAAAATTGATACAAAAATCAATGATGTGAAATTGTGAAAGGAGATAGCAGGAGAGTTTGCAACCTGGGGGCACTGATTTCCCCTATGTTTGACTACTTGCAATTTGTGTGGTTGATTGGTTGTTGTTCTATTTGTTTACCTTGAACGTGTTTGTGTTGAGGCTTATCTGAAATGAGTAAAAGGTGGAAAACATGGTTGGCCGGCTTGATTAGTTTTGATGTAATTTAATGGCTTGAGTTTACTTGGGACAAAGTTTGTCCATACATACCAGTACAATTCAAGTGTACTGACGTCCCTTTTGCCGGGGACGCTACATTCGTATTATGATTGTAGGTGAATCGGTAGCAGGTACTTCAGCTCATCGGCAGTAGCATCCTTCATCTTCCACTACCCGTTTTGGTGAGCCCCTTTCCTTTCGGGGCCCTACGTGGCTCATGCCACTCTTGTTTAGACTTTATTTTGATTTTGTGTAAGGTATAGCCGGAGCCTTGTTACCGGCAAGTATTGTATCGTCCTTTGTATCCTAGAGGTTCCGTAGACATGTAAACTGTGGGATTCGAGGCTCATGTATATATTATGTTGGGCGTTGTAAAAACCGTAAACTTGTTAATGAATCACTCGCATGGTTATGTTTGTATATTGTGAAATCAGTTATAATTGGTAAGGTATTTGGTTAATGAGAAATAATCAACACAGGGGTAACGCGTGGGAATGAAAGGCACCCAGGTCCGCTTGACTGGGGCTACCCGGTCGGGCGCCGGTCATGTCCCTCGATTTGGGGCGTGACAATTTGCAGCGACCGCATTGTCCTTTTATAAGGCATAGTTGTTCTCCAAGATTGATTTACGCTCATTATCATCAGTTGAAGATTCGGGAGCCAGATATCCCAAAAACTACGTTCAGGACTCGGTACGGTCACTACGAGTTCCTCGTGATGTCTTTCGGGCTGACTAATGCCCCAGCAGCCTTTATGCATTTGATGCACAGTGTGTTCAGGCCTTATCTGGACTCGTTCGTGATTGTCTTCATTGATGATATTCTAGTATATTCTCGGAGCCGAGAAGAGCACGAGCAGCATTTGAGGATAGCGCTTCAGATACTAAGGGAGAAGCAGCTTTATGCCAAGTTCTCTAAATGTGAATTCTGGTTGAGTTCAGTAGCATTTTTGGACCACGTGGTGTCGAGTGATGGTATTCGAGTAGATCCGAGGAAGGTGGAGGCCGTGCAGAGTTGGCCCAGACCCTCCTCCGCTACTGAGATTCGCAGTTTCCTTGGTTTGGCGGGCTACTACCGTCGTTTCGTAGAGGGGTTCTCTTCGATTGCAGCACCTATGACCAGATTGACCCAAAAGGGTGCCCCTTTTCAGTGGACAGACGAGTGTGAGGCGAGCTTTCAGAAGCTCAAGACAGCTTTGACTTCGGCCTCTATATTGATGTTGCCTACAGGTTCGGGGTCCTATACTGTATATTGTGATGCCTCACGAGTTGGACTCGGTGCAGTATTGATGCAGGACGGTAGGGTGATTGCCTACGCGTCGAGACAGCTGAAGGTGCATGAGAAGAATTACCCTGTTCATGATTTGGAGCTAGTTGCCATTGTTCACGCCTTAAAAATTTGGCGTCATTATTTATATGGGGTTCCTTGTGAGATCTACACTGATCACCGGAGCTTGCAGCACTTGCTTAAGCAGAAGGACCTGAATATGCGTCAGAGGAGATGGTTGGAGCTACTGAAGGACTATGATATTACTATTCTCTATCATCCGGGCAAGGCTAATATGGTTGCCGATGCCTTGAGTCGTCGGGCAGAGAGTTTGGGGAGTTTGGCGTATCTACCAGCTTCGGAGAGGCCTATGGCGATGGATGTTCAGGCTTTAGCCAGACAGTTTGTTAGATTGGATCTTTCGGAGCCCAGCCGGGTTCTGGCTTGTGTGATTTCTCGGTCTTCTCTATCTGACCGCATCAGGGAGCGTCAGTTCGACGACCCTCATTTGCTTGTCCTCCAGGATAGAGTTCGGCGTGGCGATGCTCGAGATGTTACCATCGGAGATGATGGAGTTATGAGGATGCAGGGGCGCATCTGTGTGCCCAATGTAGATGATCTTCGAGAGCCGATTCTAGCAGAGGCCCATAGCTCGCGGTATTCCATCCATCCGGGAGCCGCGAAGATGTATCAGGACTTGAAACAACATTACTGGTGGAGGCGGATGAAGAGGGATATAGTTGATTATGTTTCCAGATGCCTCAACTGCCAGCAAGTGAAGTATGAGCATCAGCGTCCGGGTGGATTGATGCAGCAGATTGAGATTCCCGAGTGGAAATGGGAGCGCATTACCATGGACTTTGTATCCGGACTTCCACGGACGGTTAGGAAGTTTGATTCTATTTGGGTCATTGTGGATCGGCTGACCAAGTCCGCCCATTTCATACCGGTGAGTACTGCTTATTCATCGGAACGACTGGCGGAGATCTATATCAGGGAGATAGTTCGGCTGCATGGTATTCCAGTTTCCATCATTTCGGATAGAGGCACTCGGTTCACTTCACGGTTCTGGAGAGCCGTACAGCAGGAGTTAGGTACTCGGGTAGAGCTGAGCACAGCCTTTCACCCCCAGACTGATGGGCAGTCCGAGCGCACTATTCAGATTTTGGAGGATATGCTCCGTGCGTGCGTGATTGAGTTTGGAGGTTCATGGGATCACTTCTTGCCACTGGCGGAGTTTGCTTATAACAACAGCTACCAGTCTAGTATTCAGATGGCACCATACGAGGCCCTATATGGTAGGAGGTGCAGGTCTCCCGTGGGTTGGTTTGAGCCGGGCGAGGCCAGGTTGCTAGGTACTGATATGGTTCAGGAGGCTATGGACAAGGTCAAGGTGATTCGGGACAGACTTCGTGCGGCCCAGTCCAGACAGAAGAGTTATGCGGACAAAAAGGTTCGCGATGTGGCTTTTATGGTTGGTGAGCGGGTTCTGCGTCGAGTCTCGCCCATGAAGGGCGTTATGAGGTTTGGGAAGAAAGGAAAGCTGAGTCCTAGATTTATTGGCCCTTTTGAGATTTTGAGGCGTGTTGGGGAGGTTGCTTATGAGTTGGCCTTACCTCCCAGCCCAACCGGAGTTCACCCCGTATTTCATGTCTCCATGCTCCGGAGATACCATGGTGACCCGTCGCATGTGTTGGATTTCACTTCTGTTCAGCTAGACAAGGATCTGTCTTATGTTGAGGAGCCGGTAGCCATTCTAGACAGGCAGGTCAGAAAGCTAAGGTCAAAGAACATCGCTTCGGTAAAGGTTCAGTGGCGGGGCCAAGCCGGTCGAGGAGGCGACTTGGGAGACCGAGCAGGATATGCGCAGCCAGTACCCTCATCTTTTCACTACTCCAGGTATGTTTTCTATGCTCGTTCGAGGACGAACGAATCTTTAAGTGTGGGAAGATGTAACGACCCGACCGGTCATTTTAGAAAATTACGCCCCAATCCCTAATTTAACTGTTCCCCCTAAGTTCATTTCTGCTATTGTGGTTTGCCGGGAGCGTCGGTTCTGAACATTTGAGCATTTTGGGATACTTAGTCCCTAAATAAGAGCTTTGAAGCTAGAAAATGGTCCGTAGCCGGAACAGTGTTAAGACAATCTCGGAACGGAAATCCGATGGTTCCATTAGCTCCGTTAGGTGATTTCGGGGTTGGGAGCGCGTTCGGAATGTAATTTGGAGGTCCGTAGCTCAATTAGGCTTGAAATGCCGAAGGTTGAAATTTTCGCGAATCCGAATGATAGGTGAGATTTTGATCCGGGGGTCGGAATGGAATTCCGACAATTTCCGTAGCTTCGTTATGTGATTTTGGATATGTCCGCAAAGTTTTAGGTCATTTGGACGTCGTCTGGCCGGGTTGGATTGAATGTTAGTTTTGAAAATTTGAAGAAACTTAGGCTTGAATCGATGTGAATTATGGGTTTTGATGTTGGACGTGTTTTTTTATGATTGGAATAAGTTCGTATCATGTTTTGGAGTATGTTGGTGGTTTTCGTTAGGGACCTGGGGGCCTCGGAGTATTTTCGGATGGGTAAACGGAAGGAAAACATGGAAAATTACAGGTTGGGCCTTCTGTTCTGTCGTTTTCGCCCCTGCGGAAACGGGACCGCAGAGGCGAGTCCGCAGGAGCGGAACTTGGGGCGCAGGAGCGCCTGGGTTCGCAGAGGCGGATCCTCTTCCGCTGATGCGGAGTCGCGGGTGCAGAAGACTCGTCGCAGAAGCGACCTTGGGTCGAGGAGTGAGAATCCGCAGGAGCGGAGGGGAATTCGCTTAAGCGAGTCCGCAGAAGCGGACTATTTCTCGCAGAAGCGGAAATTCTCGCAGGAGCGGTTGTCCAATCGCGGAAGCGGACGCGCGAAAGCGGTCCTTTTCTCGCAGAAGCGGGATTGGCCAGTTAGGCCTGGGATCGCAGAAGCGACCAGTTGGTCGCAGATACGGGCTCGCAGGAGCGGAATTTTGTCCGCAGAAGCGGAAATCGCAGAGAGTTAATTATATCAGAAGTTAGAAATTTCAGAAACATTTCCAAACATTGAGGGCTCGGCTTAAGGGGCGATTTGGGCAATTTTGAAGGGAGATTCAAGGGGTTTCTTCAGGTAATCAACTATGGACTCATCTTATGATTAGTATTGGTAATATTATGCAATTATACCATGAAAATGGAGGAATTTGGGGTAATTTATGGAGGATTTAGCCCTAGGCTTGAACTTTAAAAAATCAAGGTTTTGAATGGGCAAATGGAGTCCGAATTTGGTAAATCTTACATGCTTACACTCGTATTGAGATAAGGAACCCGAATATATAATTTTCGTGATTTTTCGATAAGCGTACCAAAAGTCGGGTTTTGGCAACTTGTGGGTTTTGGCGTATTTTGAGTTGTTTTGATTGGGTAATGCCCAATTGACCTATTTTGATGTGATTCTATTGATTTTTATCAGATTCTACACTTGTGGAGGCCGACATTCGCGGCAAGAGAGTTGTTTCATAGCGGTTTTGTACCGGAGTCGAGGTAAGTGACTTGTCTAACCTCGTGTGGGTGAATTTTCACCCCTAGGATATTATGTGATAGTTTAAATGCCTTGTACGCGAGGTGACGAGCGTGTACATGCGCCGGTTGTTGAACACGTACTTTATTTAAAAATGTTCGATGAGCGATATTCCTGTCTTTGGCTGTTAATTTGATATTTTTACCCGGTAGTGGTTAGAAAAGCATGATTAGGTAGCACTTAACTGTTTAGTTGCCTAATTGCCTTATTTGAACTTCTTGATAATTATTGGCACTATTTTTCGGTGAAGTTATAGTTAAGCATAATTATTCTCTCTGTGGATTCCTTTATTGGTTGTGCTTGTGGACTGCGGGTTCGATTCCCGGAGACCCAGGGCTATGCGTTCGATTCCCGAGACCCTGAGTTATTGGTAGGGACTACGGGTTCGATTCCCGAGATCCTGAGTTATTGGTAGGGACTACGGGTTCGATTCCCGAGATCCTGAGTTATTGGTAGGGACTACGGGTTCGATTCCCGAGATCTTGAGTTATTGGTAGGGACTGCGGGTTCGATTCCCGAGATCCTGAGTTATTTGTAGGGACTGCGGGTTCGATTTCCGGAGATCCTGAGTTATTGATTATTTATCGAGACATGGGCTGCGGGTTCGATTCCCGGAGACCCAGAGGTACTGTCAATGGGACCTGTGGGTTCGATTTCCTACAGGTCCTGGACTTGTTTTATTGAGTTGGCTATTCGTTGTTAGCTTAATTGTAGACGATTGTAGTAATTATCTTATTGTTGCTAGTTCCGAAATTTATTATTCATTTAAACTGCTTATTATTGTTATTATCATTGTATTATTGTTTTCTCAGTAGGGCCCTGACCTTCCTCGTCACTACTCCATCGAGGTTAGGCTTGGCACTTATTGAGTACCGCTGTGGTGTACTCATGCTACTCTTCTGCACACTTTTGTTGTGCAGATCCAGGTACATCAGGACATGTTCACACCAGGTGATTCAGCAGCGCTTTGGGAGACCTCGAGGTATGATCGGCTACGTCCGCGGATCCGGAGGCCTTCCTTCTATTCTAGTGCAAGTAGATGTCTTTCCTTCATTCCGTTGTTAGATACTCCTTTTACATAGAGCTACAATTGTATGATCTCTTTTAGTCTGTGTTACCCGTGGGATTCCGGGTCTTGGTAGTGTTTTAAACAGCGTATTTGACTGGTGTATGTGCCCAGCGGCACGGATTACATTCCTTTCATCTTATTTTCCGCTAATTCTTATTAAATGTTCATAAACCGGTATATTCCGCAACGTGTTAGGCTTACCTAGTCGTGGGGACTGGGTACCATCACGACATGTTCACGATTGGTGAACTAGGGTCGTGACAAAATCGCCTAAATAGCCTCTTGGTTCTAACCCTCAATGTGTTATAACATTCTGAAATTCGAAACCTCCTTTTTCTTTAACATTGATGCCTTTTCCGCTTTTGCGGTTCTGGACTCGCACATGCGAGTCTGCTTCCACGACATTTTTGTCGCTTTTGCGACCATACACTTAACCGTCCCTGACCGCTTCTGCGACTCAGGTCTCGCGCCTGCGAGACCGCTTCAGCGGAATTTTCACGCTTCTGCGAACTAGCCCCATTTGCCCAACCTCGCTTCTGCGTCCAAGGGCTCGCTTCTGCGAGCCCGCTCCTGCGACATACCTGCCGCTTCTGTGGTCTTTCCCGGCCATGCTCGAACTCGCTTCTGCGAGATAAATTTCGCCTCTGCGGAGCCGCTTCTGCGGTTCCCCATCCGCAGAAGCGGAACTCCTGCTATAACTCATGACACCAGTCCAAAAATACCAAAATTCTTCCGTTAGACCCTCCGAAAACATCCCGAGGTCCCTGGGACCTCAAAAAAAAATAAAAATCCACTCTAAATCATCACACAAACTTATTCCAACCATAAAGACATACCCTCAAACACACGAATCATCAAATTAAGGCCGGTTCAAGCCTCAGATTCAACCAAAACTTCTGAAACCTACATTCTATCAAAAACCCGACCAAACGATGTCCGAATGACCTGAAAATTTGCAGACATATCCAAAATCACCTAATAAAGCTATTGCAACTATTGGAATTCCATTCCGACTCCCGGATCAAAATCTCACCTATCGATCGGATTCCGCCAAAATTCCAACTTAGCCAATTCAAACCTAGTTCTACACCGGACCTCCAAATTTAATTCTGATCACTCCTCTAAGTCACAAATCACCTCCAGAAACTAAATAAATTATCAAAATTCGATTCCGAGCCCGCTAACCACATAGTCAACTCCAAGTTGACTTTTCATAAATAGGCTTCACTCAAAAAGGCTATATGCCTCATTTTCAACCAGAATCACTCCCAATTCCCCCGATAAACTCTAACGCATATATAGAAACATGAAACTCATAAATGAAGGGGTAACGGGGTGGTAACTCTCGTGATGATGGGCCGGGTCGTCACATTCTCCCCCACTTAAGCAAACGCTCGACCTCGAGCGGGTCAAGAAACATACCTGGAGACTCAAATTAGTGAGGATATCTGCTCCGCATCTCTAGCTCGATCTCCCAAGTGGCCTTCTCCACGGGATGACCTCTCCACTGAACCTTTACTGATGCAATGTCCTTGGATCTCAATCTCCTCACCTGACGGCCCAAAATAGCTATAGGCTCCATAGCATAGGTCAAGTCATCATTTAGCCAAATAGTACTAAAATCCAATACATGCGATGGGTCGCCAACATATTTCTGGAGCATAGATACGTGAAACACTGGATGAACTCCAGATCGACTGGGTGGAAAAGCAAACATATAGGCCACCTCTCCAATCCTCCTGAGAATCTCAAAAGGGCCAATGAATTTCGGACTGAGCTTTCCTTTCTTCCCAAATCTCATGACGCCTTTCATTGGCGAAACATTCAGTAAGACCTTCTCACCCACAGAATAAGACACATCCCAAACCTTCCGGTCCGCATAACTCTTCTGGCACGACTGAGCTGTGCGAAGTCTCTCCTGAATCACCTTCACCTTGTCCAAAGCATCCTGTACTAACTCTGTTCCCAACAACCTAGTCTCACCGGGCTCAAACCAACCAACTGTAGATCTACACCACCTTGCATATAAAGCCTCATACTGTGGCATCTAAATGCTAGATTGGTAGCTGTTGTTATAAGCAAACTCTGCGTGAGGAAAATAATCAGCCCATGAACCACCAAAATCAATAACACAAGCTCACAACATATCCTCCAAGATCTAAATAGTACGCTCGGACTGTCCGTCCGTCTGAGGATGAAATGTAGTACTAAACACAACCTGGGAGCCCAACTCGTGCTGAAATGTCCTCCAGAACTGCGAAGTAAACTGAGTACCTCTACCTGATATGATAGAAACTGGGACTCCATGCAATCTCGCAATCTCCCGAATGAATATCTCAGCTAACCGCTCCGAGGAGTACGTAGTATGCACAAAAATGAAGTGAGCTGACTTGGTCAGCCTATCCACAATCACCCCAACTGAATCAAAATTCCTCGCTGTCCGAGGGAGTCTACTAACAAAGTCCATAGTGATCCTTTCCCATTTCCACTCGGGAATATCAATACGCTGAAACACGCCACTGGGCCTTTAATGCTCGTACTTGACCTGCAAACAGTTGAGGCACCATGCTACATGACTCACAATGTCCATCTTCATATTCCTCCACCAATAATGTTGTTTCAAGTATTGGTACATCTTCGCGACACCTGGATGGATGGGATACATCGAGCTATGGGCCTCCTCCAATATCAACTTACGAAGGTCATCAACATTGGGCGTGACATCTATGGCATCATCATGCTCAACTCTATCCTTAAGGATGGATCATGATACTCGTGCTCACGAATACGATCATATAAAGAAAACCGAGAAACTACACAACCCAGCACCCCGCTGGGCTCTAAAATATCTAACCTTACTAGGCGATTGGCTAATGCCTGAACATCATAAGCAAATGGTCTCTCCCCAACTGGAATATATGCGAAGCTGCCCATACTGACCACCTTTCGGATCAAAGCATCAGCCACCATATTGGCCTTCCCCGGATGATATAAATAGTAATGTCATAATCCTTGAGGAACTCAAGCCATCTCCGCTGTCTCAAATTAAGATCTTTTTGTTTGAACAAATGCTGGAGACTACGATGATCGGTATACACCTCACAGGACACACCGTACAAATAGTGCCTCCAAATCTTCAAGGCATGAACTATGGCAGCTAACTCCAAATCATGAACATGGTAGTTCTTCTCACGAGGCTTCAACTGCTGAGAAGTATAAGTGATCACTCTACCCTCCTGCATCAACACACAACCTATCCCCACTCTCGAGGCATCACAATATACAATATATGAACCTGAAGCTGATGACAAGACTAATAATGGAGTTGTGGTCAAAGCTGTCTTGAGCTTCTGAAAGCTCTCCTCGCACTCATCCGACCACACGAATGGTGCACCCTTCTGTGTCAACCTGGTCAAAGTAGAAGCAATGGGTTAAAATCCCTGAATAAACCGACAATAATACCCCGCCAAACCAAGGAAACTCCTGATCTCCGTAGCTAAAGACGGTCTAGGTCAACTCTGCACCGCCTCTATCTTCTTCGAGTCAACCTGAATACCATCACCAGACACCACATGACCCAAAAAACTACTGACTCGAGCCAAAACTCGCACTTGGAGAACTTAGCATACAATTTCTCCTCCCTCAACCTCTACAATACAATGCTCAAGTACTGAGCGTGCTCCTCCTGGATACGTGAGTATACTAGAATATCATCAATGAACACGATTACAAATAAATCCAAATATGGCCTGAACACACTGTTCATCAGATGCATGAACGCTGCTAGGGCGTTGGTCAGCCCAAAAGACATCACAAGGAACTCATAGTGCCCGTATCTAGTCCTGAATGCAGTCTTCATAATATCAGAGTCCCTTATCTTCAGTTGATGATAGCCTAAATTAAGATCAATCTTCCAGAAAACCCTCGCTCCCTGTAGCTGATCAAATAAGTCATCAATGCACGGTAGAAGATACTTGTTCTTCACTGTTACCTTATTCAACTGTCTATAATCAATGTACATCCGCATAGAACCATCTTTCTTCTTAACAAATAACACTGGCACACCCCCACGGTGACACACTAGGGTGAATGAACCCCTTATCCAAAAGCTCCTGAAACTGTTCTTTCAATTCCTTCAGCTGAGCTGGTGCCATCCAGTAAGGAGGAATAGAAATGGGCTAAGTGCCCTACACCAAGTCAATACAAAAATCGATGTCCCTATCCGGTGGCATACCCGGCAAGTCTGATGGGAATACATCTGGAAAGTCCCTCACAACAGGCACATAATCAATACTAGGAGTCTCAGCTCCCACATCCCTCACAAATGCTAGATACGACAAGCACCCTTTTCAACCATTCTCTAAGCCTTTAAGAATGAAATAACACGGCTAGGGACGTAATCAGTCGAACCCCGCCACTAAATCTGAGGAATACCAGGAATAGACAATGTAACTATCTTGGCATGACAGTCCAATATAGCATGGCACGGAGACAACCAGTCCATGCCCAAAATCACATCAAAATCCACCATACCTAGCAATAATAGATCCACCTGAGTCTCCAGACCCCCAATAGAAATCACACAGGATCTATAGACATGATCCACAATAATCGTATCACCCACTGGGGTGGATACATGAACAGGCAAATCAAGACTACCACGGGTCGCACCCAAATGATATGCAAAATAAGAAGACACGTACGAATATGTGGACCCGACAACAATACAATAGAGGCACTCTGTGACAAATTGAAATGATACTTGTAATCACCGCATCTGAGGCAACGACATCACGCCTATCAGGAAGTGCATAGAAACGTGCCTGGCCACCACTCGATCGATCCTCACCTCTGGGGCGACCTCTAGAAGACTGACCTTCACCTCTACTAGCTTGAGATGGTGCTGAAGAGGAGGGCTGATCCCTCTGCTGAGACCTATCCCTGCGAAGTCGAGGGAAACCTCCTAATATGGCCAAACTCGCCGCACTCAAAACAACTGTCTGGAGCTAGAAAATGGGACTGAAGGGAACCCCTCGCCGCAGATAAACCCTAGGCTGAAGAAGTGGGTGTTGTACTCTAAGTTGGGAGGGAACTAAGTGAAGACTGGACCTGCTGGAAACCCTGACGGCCACAACCAAAAGAAGCTCCACTATGCTCTGAGCGGCCTGACATAGAAGGTCTAGATGAGCGACCTTTGCCCTGATGAAACTGCCCCTGGATGGAGATCCACTAAAGCTGCCAGAACCTCGAGGCCTCTTGGCCTCCCTCTCCTCTCGCTCACGGTGACGATTCGCCTCAATAGAGCATGCCATATCAACAACCTGCTCAAAAGATGATGACAATACTCTCTTTCTGGTCATCAAGATACGAATAGAATAGTTGAGGCCATCAATGAACCTCCCGATCCTCTCCCGATCCGTCAGGATCATCCAAGTAGAATATCTAGCAAACTGAGTATACCTCAACTCATACTGAGTCACTGTCATATCACCCTGCACTAGCCACTCAAACCGGCGATATAGCTCCTCTCGACAGGACTGAGGCACATAGTTCTCTAAAAAGAGAGTGGAAAACTGCTACCAGGTAAGAGGTGCTGCCCCTGCAGGACTACGCCTCTCAAACGCCTCCCACCAATTGAATGCTAGACCAGAAAACTGGAAGGTAGTAAATGAAACACTGCTGGACTCAAGAATCCCAGCTATACGTAGCATCCTCTGACACTTATCTAAGAAACCTTAGGCATCCTCGCCCTTAGTACCACTGAATGAAGGTGGCTTGAGTCTACCAAAATCTCTTCAAGCGACGCTGCTCGTCGTCTGGCATCACCGGCACCATATACTCTGGGGGTGGCATAACTAGCGCGACTAGAACAGCCGGTGTAACTGCCTGAGCTGGGACTGCCTCTGGCGTCTGAAGTCCTACACAACCCGCTCTGGTGTGCGAGCTGCAGGGGTCTGATGACCACCCCCGCTCTAGGATGTCACTGTTGTAGCGGTAGCGGATACTACCTGAGCCAATCTAGTACAGACTGATAATATCTAAGCCAATGTTTCCTGAAGGCCAGGAATAACAATAGGCGCTGCCGGTGCCTGAGCGGGTGCTGCTGGAGCCACAACCACTGGGGACTGATCTTGAATAGGGATAACAGGTGGGTCTACTGGCACTGCCCCTGTCACTCTACCACGACCACGACCACAACCTCTAGCTGGTGGCAACATTGGTCATCCACCTCGTCCTGTAGCACGAGTCCTCGCCATTTGCGAGAGAATAGAATACAAAAGTTCAGTTCTCGGAACAACAAAACCGCACGACAGAGTTCAAGAAATGTGAAGTGTTTCCTAAAAGGTCTGCAGCCTCCCGAGGATAAATATAGACGTCTCTGTACCGATCCGCGAGACACTACTAACTGGCTAAAGAGTCATGAGGCCTAGTAACCTAGTCTCCGATACCAACTTGTCACGACAGCAAAACCCGGTCGTGATGGCGCCCAGCATATTGCTAGGACAGCCCGACCAACCATTCATAACACAGAGCTATCAGCTCTCACTTTACACTTTTTAGCATAAACAATAATAATATAATGAAATAACATCTAGCATATCGGAGAAAAATATCCTAAAACCAGTATAATCCTCCCACCGAATCAGGAGAATATATAGTTATGATAGTATATATAACTGTGACTACAAGTGTAGAATAGTCTAAGAAAAGTAAAGATAGACTGGAGACTCAGGTCCAGCGGATGCTAGCGGCTACCTTGACTATCCAAACGAAGCACTCCGAGCAGCTGTAGAGTCAGCTCTGCTATGATCTACCTAGATTTGCACACAAGGTGCAAGGAGTAGTGTGAGTACTTCCAACTCGGTGGTAATAAGCAAGGGTAAGACAACGATGGTAAGAAAACCCATTACAATATTAAGCACGGCTATACAACATTATCCTATATCAATTATCAACATGAGCAGTATCGGAACCAACAATATCAGCTAACAGAACAACAAGTATAGCTAAATGCAATGCAATGCATGAATATGACTGCTACGGCGCGTAGCCCGATCCATTTGGATACCCGTGCTCACTGTGGGGGGTTTAGACTCCGGAGGGGCTCCTACAGCCCAAGCACAATATCATGATATGCTGCGGCGTGAAGCCCGATCCACTACCAGTCCAGCTACATACAATGCAAGCCTCACAAGCACAGAAATAACATTTGAAATCTCTTTTTATAGTTTACAGTAGAAAAAAATGTTTCAGAAATTCCAGAGTTTGGAAAACCATTTTTGATAGTAATAAATGAGGACTGGCATCAGAATAACATGCCAATATCATCAAAATAATAGCAATGATCCTCGCGGGATCCCAATAACTGGCTCATAGCCCACAGATATCAACAACCATCCAAGGAGGAGGT